>JARFXV010002149.1:0-60031 GCA_031761425.1 Cosmopolites sordidus | reverse complement strand
ATATGGAATATATATATATATATATACTATGGAATATATATATTACATATATATATATGGATATATAACTATTTATTATATATATATATATATATATATATATATATATTTATATATATATATATATAATATATATATATTATATATATAATATATATATATATATATATATATATATATATATATATATATATATATATATATATATATATATATATATATATATATATATAATATATATATATATATATATATATATATATATATATATATATATATATATATATATATATATATATATATTATATATAGTAATATATATATATATATATATATATATATAATATATATATATATATATATATATAATATATATTAATATATATTACTATATATATATATTACATATAATATAATATATATATATATATATTACTATATAATATATATATATATTATATATATATATATATATATATATATATATATATATATATATATATATATATATATATATATATATATATATATAATTATATATATATACTGCTCGACAGTGAATAAATCCCCTTTCACATTATCGAGTCTACAATCCACCGTAATACTTTCAATTTTTAGTTATTTACTATTAGATATACCCATAAGTAATGTCGTTTTTTTTAATCCAAATTACCATCTACTGATAACAATTTAACTTAATATAACATAATCCACGAGGGTCGTTCAATAAGTCCTCCGAAAATCCAAGAGAGAAAAGAGAAAAACGTGAGTTTCGAGCGGTGATTAAACACTTATATTTAAAAGGCTTAACACCCAAAGAGACCAAAGCTGAGTTGGTTAAAGTTCATGGCACGTCTGCTCCTGTGTTTGCAACGGTTTATAATTGGATAAATGAGTTTAAACGTGGTCGTACATCTACAAAAGATGATTGGCTAGCAAGATTAAGGGCACATTTTTTGGGATGCACGCGGAATCATCTACACCGATTACTTGGGAAAAAGGAAAAACAATAACTGGAGAGTATTATGCATCATTACTACACCGGTTGAGCAAAGAAATCAAGAAAAATCGTCCTAATTTGAAAAAAAAACGATTATTTTTCCATCAAGACAATGCACCGGTGCACACCTGTAGAGTTTCAATGGCCAAAATCATGGAATCAAAGTTCGAATTATTACAACATACACCGTATTCACCGGATTTGGCCCTAACTGACTTTTTTTAATGTCCGAACTTAAAAAAATGGTTCAGCGGACAACGGTTTACATCGTTCGAGGAGGTCATCATCCAAAAAAAAGTTTGAGGATCTTTCAAAATCTTACTTTTTAGACGGCCTAAAAAAAGTTGGGAGCAACGCTCGGAAGAATGTCGAGATCTAAAATGAGATTATGTTGAAAAACAAAAAAAATCTACTTAAAATAATTTGTTTTTCTATATTTTTATATTTTTTTCTATATTCTAGTTAAATATATTAATATTTAGTGTGCCTATTATTAAATTATAAAAAAAAAATTAGGTAAACCCTATAAGAATGGAAGAACAAAGTGTGGATAAGTTCCATATTAGATGGAAGGTATAACAATGCCACTAATGCCATTAATACTGCTCATCCTGATACTTTGGATGAACGGTGATTATAAATGGTGATTTCAATCTTTTCAGCGGTATAAAATATGGAAGGCCGGAATTTCATAAAGATCTATTGTTGGCTGAAATTGGACAATAGAAACCAAACCTTAAAACTTCATGATCCACAAGACAATGGTGTTTAAAACAACTAAAGAAAGTGCAAAGAGAATGAGGTGGGTATCATATCAACGTTTAGTTAAAAATATAGTTGAACATGTACCTATCAATATTGCACTTTTATCCTTGTTAGGCAAAGAACTTTTTCTTCAAGAAATTTTAACTGAAGGTGAAAAGTGGATTCTATACAGTAATCCACATTACAAAAAAGAATCGTTAACACCAGGACAACCACCTTTAGCAGTCCGAAACCAGGTTTTTCACTCTAAAAAAGTGTTACCGTCAGTATGGTGGGATTTTACTAGAATTACTCAAAATGAGTGTCTGAAACCATAAGTGCTGAATATTATTGCACTCAGCTTGATAGACTAAACATGACTTTAATTCCAGTCAACAGTCGAGACTGATTAACCGAAAACGTGTTATTCTGCAGCGAGATGACACAAGACCTCATTGAGCCAGAATCGCCGAAGAAATAATCAAAGAGCTAGGCTGAGAAATACTTCCTTACACACAGTATAATCCTGATGTTGCACAACCAGATTGCCATCTTTTCAGATCTAAGGAACATTTTATTCGTGAAAAAAAAATCAAGAAAAGGGTAGGTACTAGGAATATCCTCTTTAGTTTTAATGTAGTGGTTCAACGGTGCCTTGACGTCAATAAAGAAATTTTATGGATTATGAAAGGGCCTTCGATAAAGTAAGGCATGATAAATGATAGCGCCTCTAAGGGTAAAACAAATAAATAAGCTAGTTTGATGATAGCAGAGACCTTGTAAAATAATGTAATAGCTAATATTAGTGTAGAAAGGGAATATAGGAAAGAGATACACATAAAACGAGGAGTAAAGCATACAAAGTTCTTGTTTTTCAGCGAAATCAACCAATCTGTCACCTCTACTGTCCCGTTCATCACTTCCAGAGTGAGAAATGTATCGTTTCACCGACACTTTTTAATATCCATTCAGAGGTCATCATTCAGCAATAACTTTGAGGAGAAATATCCGGCGTGGTAGCAACTGGCGTTCCTATTAGTAATATAAAGTATGCCAATGACAGTCTTATTGGTGGAAAATATCGAAAATATAGTCCTACAAAAAAATGACGGAAAGGATAAAAAGGGAAAATCACAAATAAACAAGTCCTACGTTATATCAACCAACAAAATATTAATAACAAACATAAAGACACGCACATCGAAATACGTAAAGAGAGGACAACATTACAAACTATTGAGAATGATTGTAGAAGGAAAGATAGAGGAGAGAAGAAGCGTGGGAAGACCAAAAATGTCATGGCTGCAAAATTTGGGAGAATGGTTCAACTGTACGTCAAACCAGTTATTTAGAACAGTTGTGGACAGGGTGAAAGTAGTAATGATGGTCGCCATCTTTCTTTTGAAAATGACATGATCAGAAGAAGAATGTAAATAAACTAAGGATCAGTTTGGTATTCGCAAAGTTTTGTATATATTTCAAAGCAACTTTCATTATTATTAAGTCAAAGATATCGCGAAAACCTGAAATCGATTTGTTATGAAAACAGTGCATTAGAGCAACAATTTGCAAACACCATCATGGTAAAAAAAACGCTTTTAAATTTGGCATTGAAATGGTCAAAAATTTAAAGATAAAAAATTTACTGTCAAAATGTTTGTTAATCTTATCAAATGAGGCACTGCTGAATTCTACAAAAAAATTATATAAAGAATGGACGAAGTATAGAAAAAAAATGTCAAAAAATCCAAAAATTCTCCTAAAAACATTTTTTGGAGGATTTTAGGAAAAAAATGTGGAGGAAAAATGTCCATAGCATTAAAATAAACGAAAAATAAGTTAGGATCTAAAAATATAATTGTAATTAAGAGGTACTTCAAAACTTCAACTTGAAGACTTCAACTGGAAAGTTAGTTCTAATCGACACACCTATAAGAGTATAGTTCCAATCTATAATTGTTCATTCAAATAGAGAATTTACTTTCCAAATTCTCTGCCTACTCTATTTTTTGCCTAGTGTCATGACCAAGCCTGTTCTGAGATTAGAACGACTAAATTGATGATGGCAGTTGGATTATTCAGTCAAATTGTACGTAATTATTTAGTCATATTGAAGGAATAATGTAGAAGGGTTTCTATTTAAATTATCGACCATGCAATTAATTAATATGAACTATTTCTGTACTATTTTTTTCCAGACAAGTTTCGTGCTATAAATATTACATCTTTGACGGAAATCACATTAAATATAGAGATTAATTCGTAATTATAACATGTCATTTTTGAGCTATAAGGTCGATTTATTGTGATATTTATATTTAATTATACGCAAGTTTTCATGCAATAAGACCTAAATTACATACAGTATGTTTCCAACATGTAATTAACACAAGTGAAATCAATCAATTTTACTAACAATTCATTAATGCTTATATAAACATGCAAATAAAAAGCTGTTATAAGTTACTTCTGAACTAACGATATGATCATTGAGTTCTTATTATATAAAACTAGTTTACCATTGTCAAATAAAATACATTTTTATAATATGTTTTGAATCTATTCGTTTCTAAATCATATTCCTCTTAACAACATATTATTAGAATAAATGTAGAACTTTTATACTCTGTAGCTACCGTTCGACTATCTCAATTATTTTTTAAATGATCTCTTATAGGAGATATCTTTCGTTCCTAATAGGGTGATTATGATTATAAATAGCGGTCAATCGATTACCGAAGAGATATACTCTCTTGGATGGTGCCTATGGACTCAAAACAACGTCCCCGGACTGGTAACTTCAAACGAGGAAACAGAAAAAAGTCACACTGTGCCATATCCGGTTAATATTGTGTTTATATAATGTTATTTGTGTTTGATTTTTATTTGCGATGAAAAGTTATCGTGATGCGAAAACCTTTCTTCTGCTTCTTTTGAATTCTTTTGCTACAAATCGGAAGGTTTTTTCGGGATCAACGCAAATGACGTTTTATTGACTTCTTTATGAACTATTTGGTCAGTTCGAAGAAACTCTTTGTTGACAGTGTCACAGTAACGGAAGAAAACCGTTAACAACTTTGATTTTTGATCGGCTTCCTTAAAACTAATTTCATTGATCTAGATGATATTCCAGTAATATGTACAACGTTTCTAACACTACATCAACGATTACTCAGTTCAAGATCTTTGATTTTGGCTTAATATCGGCGTTACACTTTTTTAATATCTTTAATGTATCACTAAAATAAAAGTCAGTTTTATAGACAAAATTTGATGCATACTTTTTGCTCGATAAATGTATAGATTTTAATATATATATATATATATATATATATATATATATATATATATATATATATATATATATATATATATATATATATTATATATATATATATATATATATATATATATATATATATATATATATATATATATATATATATATATATATCTATATATATATATATATATATATATATATATATATATATATATATATATATATATATATATTAAAAATATATGGACAATACAAATAGATGTCCGACTGCAAGACTTGCTGATCGAACTTGACAACATACATTGGGATATTATTGAGCTGTGCGAAACACGAAGGAACCTCATCAAGCTGAATTCAACTGGTCACGTACTCTACACTCGGACTAGCTCAAATCGTCATTCAGCTGAATAAAAAGTTTAAGATTCCAATCGTTAAACCAAATACGCCAACTATAAGCTATAGGGATGAGGAAATTGAGGAATTTTATGATGATTTGGCACAGCTTTAAAGAGAAGAAGTGCAGATACAAAATCCTGATAGGTGACTTTAATGCTAGAATTGGAAGAGCAAGAACTGGTTAAAATGCAATTGATCCGTATGGAAGTGATGAGCGGGAAAGTAGACGTGGCAGATTGGTTGATTTCGCTAAAAAACAAAAACTTCAGAAGAAAAAAAAATCAGCAGAAAATGGACTCACATGGTTCATTTGAACTCACCAGCGAAATTGATTACATCATGTCCATCGATAATAAAACAATATTTTCCAATTGTACTGTTTTTGACAATTTTAATGTTGGAAGTGACCACTGAATTGTATGAGCAAAAGTAAGGAAAAGTGTCGAAGAAAACGCGAAATAAAGATAAGGTTAAAGAAAAGTGAATTGGGGGAACCTGCTGAAAAGGGGCAGCGATTTTGATATTTTTTTGTCGAACCGCTTTACTGTGTTGTAAGATCCGGAGGAGATAGAAAAAAGGATATTCAATTAAAAATTCAAATTTAGCAGAAAGAAATCACCAACAATGTGCTTGAAATGACTGCGTCGATAACACCATAAAAAAAATGTATCAAACAAACAAAAATCTCCAGTGAGACTATTGATTTAATGTAAAAACGACAAACAATGCTCCATTCATGTCCTTTTGGCACCGTTGAGTACGCTGACCTTTGCAAAACTTATTAGTAAGGGGTTGCACCGGTTCAACGTGCAGCTAGGGCAAAGAAACTTTAAAATAAAACACGGTAATTAACAAAGATTAATTAATTAACAACTAAATAGAAGCTGAGAAAAAAATATCGCAAATTTATGCTTAAATGCATGAGGATTAAGTTGAAATAAAATTTTATTCAATTTTATTTAGCAGTAATATACAAAATATTTCACCAAGATAATATACGTATCTAAAAGAATATAAAAAAAATGGATGACGTATAGGTAAGAGAATAGGATTCAGTACAATGGATCACATCCAGATTATACTGCAGGCCATAGAAAAGCACAACGAATACACTATGCCACTGTACTTGGCGTTTGTCTACTACAAAAAAGCATTTGACTCAATCTGCAAAGCAGGCAATCATTCATGTTTCTTACGTATTGCTTAGTCAGGGTATAGACAACCCCTGTATAAACATACTAGAATCGATATATGTTGAAACTATCACGACATTTTACCTTAATGATCTTGAAGTAATTAATGTCAAGCGGGGTGTACAGCAGGATCAAGCATTATCACCTATTCTTTTCCCAGCTTACTCTGAAGAAGTATTCCGTACTCTGGTTTGGAAACATGATGGTATAAAGTTCAGTGGTACATACATAAGCCTTTTTAGATTCGCAGATAATATCGTTCTCTTTTCACAAGACCAACAGGAGCTGTAAAGTCGCATACAAGAACTGCAAAGCGCTGGAGAACCATTTGGCTTAAAAATAAACTTGAAAAATTGTCAGGTTACATTCAATAAATTTGCTGAGGACAGATGAATTTCAGATTTAGGACGGGATTTGGAGATTGTAGGCCACTTTATATATCTTGAGCAGAGAACTTCAATGGAGGACGATACCGCCTAGGAGGTCGAACGACGTATTAAATATGGTTGGCAGGCTCAACATAGTGCTTAAGAAAAAAACTCCCACTTTGCTGGAGAATAAAAGTTTTTGATCAGTGCGATCAGTGCATGGAAGTAAAACCTGGACATCGCAATCAAGTTAAAAACTTGATTGCAATGTGTAGCACACGTGCAGCACACGAACGTGTAGCACAGAGGGGAATGAAAGGATTTGGCATGGAAAAGAAAGGCTTGGCATTACAAGACGGGACAGAAAACTCTCCCCATGGATCAGGGAAGAACCGAAAGTGTGTCACATCATTGAAACGGTAAAGGAATTGAAATGGAGATGGACAGGCTATATAGTGAGGGTAGGAACCACGTGGACCGTAAACCACCACGGAATCAAAGCAGCCGCTTTAATAAGACACCTGTATCTGCTCATCTGTCAAAACAGCAGACTGCAAAGGTGACAAAATCTACTACTAGTAAGGATCATATAATAAAAATTCTTATCATAAACTGCAAGAATTGAGTGATCAATATATCCATGAATGCATCATAGTTCTTCAGTAACTGATAAATTCACAAATATGCGGTGGACTTCCTTTTGAGAATTCCTCCAAACACAACTCGAGAAAGCTTTCGAAGGTGAAATGACTTACTTTGACATCGATGGATGAGGAAATTGCGGAACACCCAGGAAGCCTAAACACCACCAATAAAACGAGAAAGCGCACGCCTTGGTTGGCGCCCTATGCTAAGGTAAGTAATATGAAATATGCTCAACACAAAAACGATTTTTACAATATGTGATCTAACTTTTCTTCGGGGCAGCTCTACTTTTGTTATAAATGTTTTATAAGGGGAGAGGAAGCTAAGCAGGATTCCCATATAGAAGAATGATACAGATTAAAATGTCATTTTAGATCGGTAACCTTTACCACTCTAGCAAACCCAGACCGGATTCTTCGGAACAATAATCTTATATGCGGAATTCGTTCAATTGATCTCGGATCTTGTTCAATTGATAACTAGCCAGAAACCAATTTCGGTAGATAATAATATTAGGATTTTTATCTTAACATATCAATATAAGCTTCGCTCATTATTCCGCATTTACTTCACTCAAAAATAATTTTGAGACTTGTGGCTCAACTAATGTATTCATGATAAGGCTCCAATAACACATCAATTTTTCTCTAGATTGAATAATCTCCTGATGATGTTAACATGATAAATAAAATTATTTAATGTTTAGTGGTAAATCTCTTCGAGTTTACCCAATACCATAAACTAAACTCTTAATTAAGTAATTAAGCCTTTTTTTATCGCGGGCCCCGAACGTTTGTTGATCATGAGATACTCTGAATTTCCAAGGAAAAAAACTCAGTTTCCAATCATGTACTTTTATGCTGATTATATGGTCAATGGGTTTCTATTAAATAAAAATCGTTTCCCATTGTTAAATAAAATTGATTTTTGGTAATTTGCTTTTTATTCCGTTCATTTCTAAAACATATCCCCCTTAAAAGGGTATTATTACAATAAAAATCGATCTTTTATCCTGTGTAGCTACCGTTCGATTACTATCAATTATTTTTTTAAACGGTCTTCTTGTTATTTTGACACGATCAGCTCATTTTACGACCAACATTTATTGCATTCTTCCATAAGAAAACATGTATTAAGTCTCCTTAAAAGGTTTCGCATTTTCAATTTGAACCGATACCAGACAACAATACGATGCCAATACCCGACCAACAAAACGAAAGTAATTATCATCGGTTTAAGAAAAGATTTTTAATTATTTGGTCTAAGTGAATGTCCGAACCGGTGGTCGGTACCACAAATTAAATTTTAAATTGGTATTTTAAACCTAAGGATACCAAGAAAGAAAATGTTTTCCAATGACTTTCTTAATAGGTACAAAGCGAGTGTTCAATACATTAGGGAATGTGTGCTATTTTTTCTTTGTTTGTTCAATCACAATAAATGTAGGTAAAAATGTTTAGTCATTCAACTGAAACTTAAATTGCTTGTTAGTGATTTCACTTATACTGAAAAGTCGTCTTTGCCAAATTGATACTATCGCATATTAAAAGGCACAAGCATTCTTAAAAATGGCTTGCTTTAGAATAACTATTTGAGATATACTACTATTTTCAAAAAATAAGGTTACTTTTGTTTTAAAAGTTTATGCGTTTTACTCATAGATACCACCATTTGTTTTTTAAGTTGATATGAGTGTACTTGATATCTGAAGAAATTTCATATCGTGTCGCTTATTAGAAATTCTAGAGCATCGTTTCTCGACCTTTTTAGTGTCGCGACCACTAAATGACCAACAAGTTAAGTAAAAACGTTGCGACCTCCTCACTACAAAATGTTAATTTGACGTTTATTAAAGCTTTACATCGGCCGGTTAACACGGCGACCACTCTTAATTTTTTCAGTATCGTGAGTTATGAAAAATCGTTTTTATTTCTAAATGGCTTAGAAATTATAACGAGCGTGTTAACACGCTATCATCTGTTTGTCTTTTTATTAAATGATTAAACGTCGATGACGGATGAATGTGTGAATGTGCCGTTACCCTTATAGTAAAATACCGCACACATTTATTAATACCGAACTACAAGACTTGTATAACCCTTTGTTCTTGTATTACTTTTAAAAGTTCGGATATGCCCTGCACTTGCATCCACTTATAAAATGACCCGCCCCCGCACCTCGTGTCACCCTCCCGCCCATATGATCATTAGTCCCGAGCGCGCTTTGGCAGGTTCATACAAACTATGCGCTTTGGTAATATAAACAAATAAACGAGACGAAAAGTGTCATTGTGAATTACGTTTTTTACTAAAACAAGTATTACGATTTCTTCTCTCACTCAGTGTTAAATAAATTAATAACAGTGTGGCAATAAAATAAATTAATAATATTAAATAATATAGACAAATCTGTGATAAAATGAAATGCACCGTTTACATCTGGTGAAACAGTAACGAAAAGACCGGATTGTACAATAAAACATATTTAAAATATGGATTCATTACCTTGGATGACAAGCCGCAATGTGTTATTTTTTATCAAGTTCTGTCCGCGTAAATCATAAAGCATCTGGAAACAAAACACTCGTCTTTACAAAAAAAAGCATTAGAATTTTTCGAGCTTAAATCACTCGTCTTGAAAAACAACAAATTGCTATCAAGCAATTAAGCTGTAATGAGACTGTAGTACCTCAAGCATCCTATTCCGTAGCAATAAGAGTGGCCAGGGAGTCTAAGCCCCACGCAATTGCGGAAAAGCTCATTTTACACCCTGCTATAGATATGGTCAATGTGATGATGAAATCCGGAAGCTACCACTTTCAAATGACACAATATCGAGACCTATTGATGATGGCCAATGATGTTCACGATCAAAATAATTGGAAAGGTAAAATTGATGAGTGAATTTTTTGCTAGTCAGTTCAACGAATCAACAGACATATTGAATTTGACGCAATTTTTGTGTTTTGCCCGATACGAATGCGAGTGGTCAATTAAAGAAAATTTGCTATTTTGCAAATCAATCCCTGGTCGTGCAACTGGCGAAGGAATCTTTGAAAGACATTATACAACATATGGAATGGGCGCACTGCTTTTTTCACAGAAATGCGCTTGCTACAAAAAAGATACCAGATAATTTTAAAAATGTTCTGTCAGAAGCCGTAAAAATTGTTAATTTTATTAAATGCCGACCATTCCAGACTAAATTGCTTTCCACATTGTGTGAAAAAATGGGTGTTAAATACAATTCACTGTTTTTCGATACTAAAGTCAGGTTGTCGCAAAGATACAGGCAAAAACGAGGGTATTTGAATTGCGAGATGAATTGAAAATTTTTTTCACAGATAAAAATAGCTCATGTTCAGAATTTTTACAAGATGAAGAAACTTTATTATTGTTAACTTACTTGGGTGATATATTTTGACATTTGAATGACTTAAATACGAATTTTCAAGATCGTAACGAAAATATTTTACTGATGACAGACAAAGTCAATGGCTTCATCAAGAAGGTATTTGGATTATACGCCTTGAAAAACGCAATTTTGATGCATTCACTTTAACTTCGGATTATATTACCAAAAATATGGATTTAAAAAATATGTTATTGATCGCGTGTTGTAGAGCATGAAAACGAATTTACGCGAATTGAAAATTCAGTCATTGGAATATTTTCCAAATAGCAACGATGATTTGTCGAAAAGATGGGTTCTTAATCCATTTAATGAAAATGTTGTTGCAGCTGTTGAATTACCTATTGAGATTCGCAACCAACTTATTGAAATAGCGGTCGACAAAACTCTACAACTAGAATTTTTAACTGGGTTTTTAACGACTATGTAAATACGGACACTTTGAAAACATTGATCCCCTTTGCTATTTCGCACTTATGTGATAAAAGCTTCTCGTCTATGGCGACTTTAAAAACTAAGAATAGAAATCGTCTATTATCATTGGAAAATAATTTGCTTATCTGTGTTTACAATGATAACCTACGGAATAGAAATTTTGAAGTGGAATACAAAATAATTCGTCGCATTAAATTATTATTTAAAACAATTTTGGCTATTATTTTATTTAACTTTATCGAACTATTCGAATCTCCCTTATAGAATACGTTCACAGACAACTAAATTATAGCAGTTCTCTGTTTCTTTTTAGCTCATTTCGCCGAAATGCTCTAATTATTTATTAAGATGTTATCAAATATATGGCAAACTTGATTTCATATAGATAGGCAACACTGTTTTCAAAAAGAATGTGTTTCTATTCCGAAATTTTAGATTAGTAGAAAATTTAGTAAGTACATCTCGTTTAATAAAAGGTGTAAAAGTGCTTTATCTCATTCAATTAATTCTGATTTTTTCTGATGTGGTGTAATTTAGTTTTTGGTACACGACATCATGTGGCGACCGTAACAGGACCCAGTTTACATATCACCTTTATGGTTTATGTGGTTTTCACCAGATTTGTGTGTATTTGTTGTTATTGCAAAACATTGTTTATTGTTGTATTGCCAAGTTTTATTTTGATTAGCTATGAAAACGTTGGTAAAGCAGAGAAGAGGGGTAAGGGCCGTATTCACAAAAGCAGCTATCAGTATTGAGCATTTTATAAAGATTCGTTCCCATAAAACTTCTGTCGACATTTTTCGTATTGGAAAAAAAGCAGAGGAACTTTATATCCTCGACCATGAAATATTTGATCAAATGGCGTCTAACGATAACATGACTGATAAAGATATAGAAAATTAATTGGAAAACAGGAAGAGTATAAATAATAATTTGAGATTTTGAAACGCCATCTTTCCAAACTCTTCGACTTGAACAAAAATGTAGAAAATACATACATACATACTTATCAGAAAATAAAATGTGGCCTATTTTAGAAATGTTATGAAATAAAGATGACGATACTTTGACGATAAATATCGAATATTTGAAAATTAAGGAATATGAATTAAAACATATCAAAACGGAAGATATCTGTTGCACATCATGTTTCTGATCTCATAGAATTTAGCTGCCCGGTTAGTCTATATTCAAAAGTATTACTGATAAAATTATGGAGAACAAGAATTGGTTTGGACGAAAAATTTCCAGAGTTGATTTGATCCCAGCCAGTTTCGAAAGTGGTTCAAGTTGCAAAAGTTAAGTTCAATAAATATTCCAAGATGGGTGAAAGAAAGTGGAAACCCTCAAAAATTGAATCTTCACACGGAGTGGTCAACCTTTGTCCGAAACAGAATTTTAGTAATTAGAAAATTTAGTCCAGTCACCTCATGTGCCAGGGAAGACATGTAACAGGGAAAATGAATTCGGCAGACCTCCCGTCACGAGGTTGTTCCCCTCACCAAATGATTTTATCTCGATGGTCAGAGGGCCCATGACCGTTTAATATTATTTTTTTGTTTGCTTTATTTTTCTTAGGGTTTCGGTCAATTGTAAAATAATAATAATAACTTTTTTGTTTTCTTAAAGTTTAGGTTTTTTTTTAATTAAACAATCATTAGACCAGCTACAATTTTATAATATATATTATTCCTATACATAGTATAAATTGATATTTTAACACATACGTTTTTATATCTTAATGTACTATATTTACATTATAGTATTAATTATAAATTATTAGTTGAGAGTTTTTTTTTTAAATATGTTATTATTTGTTTAATATTTAATTGACATTTATTTTAGGTTTGTCATGTTATATAATTTTTTGACCTTAATTTTTTTTAAGCTAACAGTTTTGGATTCTTCACTTTTAATAGTTTTAGGTGCAAAAAAAATAAAATGTTAATTTATTATTTAATTATGTAATTATATATCAATGTCAATGTATATATGTCTATGTTAAAAAGTATGTCATATATATACGTATCGATATAAACCACCGCCGCAATTTCATACCATTATAAAAAGTATCATATGTCCAATTCCACGACCTAATCGACTTATATACTAAATTTCATTAGAATCCTTCCATCCGCTCGAGCGTGATTGAAGATAATGATAAACATCTAAATAAACATACTTTTACATTTATAATATTATCAAGATTATGTAATTATATTTTTTTTGTTTTTAAATAAATATTGAATGTTGTAAAAAAATCTCAGAATGTTGTTGTTCGCGTAAGATATACCAACATATCTTCGTCCCATTACTTTTAGAAAAATGCATCAATATAGTAGGTACCATTCTATTTTTTTCCATCTCTCTGGTGGCTGCATAATCTGACACTCATTGAAGATCTGATATTTCTAGCTAAAGAAATAATCCGGGTGATGTTTAACGTCTTTCAAGGATGTAAAGTTTTTACCATCTAAACTATTTTGGTGCGAGCTAAATAAAAGGTAATCGGAGGGCCCACTTTTGGAAGAGCATGGTGGATGGACCAAAATATCCCAGTCAAGTTCTGAAAGTTTATTTCCGTTACCCAAAAATACGTGTGGTTTAGCATTGTCTCGGCAGAAAGCAATACCCTTTCAAATGGCTAATTAAGACTGCTTCTGGTCGATTGGTTGCTTGAATTCACCCAATTATGAACAATATTTCTTTGAATTAATGACCTGGTTTTCAAGTAATAGCTCATAATCAACCATTCCCTCTCAGTCCCACCATATGCATAACATAACCTTCCAGTACTACTAAACCTAACCTACCATTATCTAAATTACCTAAACACTACCTAAATTACAACTTACGCGTAACATTATTATACACAATTAATTTTTCACAATTAATTTTTATTATACACAATTACTTTACCATCCACTTTACCAGCAGATTTCGTTGCGTTTCAGTAGAGATTCGCAAGCAGAAATTTGGTTTATCAAATTTTTCTTCGTTAACTCATGCGTCACGCATACATTGACGTTTCTGACCATTCCAAGTTGACGTAATCAGCTTGACTCTAAACTCAAAGTGATTTATGACTAAAAAGCAAATCACTTGTATTTAACTTTTCGGCACGCGATCCGCTAACCATGTTAGCATCATCAGGAGATGGATTCAATCTGATTAATTTAAAGTTTGAATAATTGTTTATTAATAAATGTTTTCTCTAAAGCTTTGTAATTTAAGATTCGAAAATGCAGCTCTCGATTATTTTTGCAAAATTTAACTGCAGAACAAACTTTCTAACACAAATCCTCTTCAAAATGTAAAGCTTCACTTAAAATAAATAAGTGTTTCGAATAGTTAAAGTTATAATCTGGTGGTTGTAGTTTCATTCTTTTTTAAGAGAAACTAAATAACTTATACAAGACTGAATTATGGGAATTATTGAGATCTGCTTAGTTGCAACTTGATATATTTAGAATTAAATTAGGAAACTTGTTAAGCCAGTAATATTCTAAAGTTTTGACTTAAATTTCCCCTTGGAACAATAAATTTTCATTTATATCCGAAAACTTAACAACTATCGATTATTTTGCTTCGTTCTGTTTCGAAAACTAAAACCCGGATTTCGCTTTTTAAAATTGCCCCATCGAGAATTTTCGTACAAATTGCTTTCATAGGCTAAGTTTTAATGCCTATTTGATTTATCATATTTGTTTTTGCTCATATATTTACGGCATAGTTTGGTAATGAATTAGAGTTAGAAATTAGATATGTTTAGATAATTAAATTTTAACTAAGCTTATTGGATAAATGGCAATTGATTTAATATTTAATGATATTCGAAGTTTAGGAAATTATTTAAAAAATTGTCACTGTAAGTATTGTAAAGTTAAATACAAATATAAAATTACAAACGAAACAATTTAAAATCAGTGACCTTAACTTTCAGCAAGCGAATTGTTCAAGAATTAACCAGGAAGAATGAAAACTGTTGAATAATGACGTATATCAACAATTTTAAGTAGATAAGGTAGTTATAGTGCTGCTGGTTTTTGGTAAATTTGGATATAAAAGAATAATTTTTAATGTCGCCTTCGAAAAGATATTAACACTTTAACTGAAAGATGGGTATGTGGGAACAGTAGAGAAAATTTTAAACTTGGATGTTGGCGACATCGATATACCGAGACACAGACGTTATAAAAATGGAAGCTTATATTGGCTTGTTAGACCTATCGAGTATTCTCAAGAGTGCCCATGAAAAAATCATTGAATGTCATGAAAAATCATGAAAAATCATGAAAAAGTCATTGTTTTCAAAAGATGTTGCAAACAGACCTTACCTCAAAAACGTTTTGAAATTTTGACATCGATCTTGCGGTTTGACGATTCAAGTATTCCTGTTTCCAGTTTCAATGGATCGAACACCCTTGTTTCTTTTGTGCCTAAAAAAATAAAGCAGTCGTGTTGATTTCAAGTATGCACCAAAGAGCAGAAATAAACCCACAAAATAAAAAACCGGAAATAATTTACTTTTACAACGAAACCAAATCAAAACAAACAGAAGTACTAGAGGATGGCCTCCCGCTGTATTCTATAGAATAGGAACTATTTGTAGTGTCAATTCTTTTATCATTTGCCAAAGCAACAAAGCTAAACTGCAAAGCAAATACCTTTACTAAACCGTTTTCCGCAATTGAGAAGAAGACGTTTGATTCAAAATATACCAAGGGAGCTAAGAGCATTTATTAAAAATCACTTTCAAATCCAGATAGCGTGCAGCAAGCAGTTGAATAAGTTGTAACTCCGACAAATAAGCTCCAGAAACGGACTCTATGTACCAAGTGTCCATACACCAAACAGGAAGGAACGCGCAATATAAATGTATCAGCTGTGCTAACACTATTTGTTTAGAACATAGCAGAAATATTTTTGTAGATTGTGCGCTGATGGTTCCTACTCCAGATACTTTACAATATTATAGAGACGTTTTCATTTGATTTTACATTATATTAGGTTTATATTTTTTGGTCAACTATATTTTAAATTAACTCTATCAATAATTAATATTTTATTGTAAATTAATTTTCTTTTTATTATCAATAAATTTTCCTTTTTATAAAATATATTTTGTTTAACCCTTGGGTCATTGATTTTGGCTATAAAAATAAGGAATTAATGACAAAAAGGAATCAAAACTGACCATGGTTTCTCATACCAGGTTTTTCACTTTACGTAACTCGTTTAAAGGGTTAAAGGATGCCAACAGGATCCTATATAACAGGCATCATATGCAGAACCTTAATTTAATTCCGAAACTCACATGACCCTGTAAATGTGAACAACCAACACTACAAGTTGGTAATAATTGAAACAAATTCACTAATTTTAATGTTTTTTTTACACACAGTTTAGCATTAATAGCGAAAATAAACATAACTTTTGACATTATTTTACATTATTTTAAACTTGATGTAAAAAAATGTTAAAATAACTCCATCGGAGCAGGTGCCATTGAAGGAAAAAAGAAGAAGAGAAGTGTATGTCGTGGATTTTTTACTGAAATTATTCCCACCACAAACATTACTCACCCCAAACATGGCAATTTTGTTTAATATAGCTACCAATTTCAAGATGTGCTTTATCTGAAAAGATGATTCTTTCATCAAAAATTATCCGTCCTTTGATCCTATTGACAAGCGCACAACGTTTTGCATGGTCCAGTGGCTTTAGTTTCTGTGTTATTTGAATCTTATATGCCTTCAGAGCTAAATACATTCGTAGAATATGCCACGTTGTGGATTCACTGAGTCCAAATTTTTGTGAACGTCGACTAATGAAATTTTCTTCGACCACTACGACTTTGCTACGACTTGCTCTTCTTTTATCTCCAACCGAGACACTTTGTTCAAATGAAAGATGCACGATTGTGCAAACGGTAAATATCATGTAATTTTCTAAAACCATTTTTCACCGAACGCCCATTTTCATTAAATAATTCAATAACTTTAACGTGTTGTTGTATTTATTATATACGATGCCATTTTTATAAATGTCATACATTAGACTTTTGAAATGAGACCAGATTAAGCAAATTCACAACGCCATCTATGTTTTATTCAAGAATTTAAAAAACCATCCAATTTGAAAGACCCGTTATATATTGTGAGCACTCAATAATTTTTTATCAAAATATTTGTCAGATCCGACCAAAGCTAGTCAATGGTGAATATATTTATTTTTTTTACCTTTTATTTTACTTTTAAACTTTATTTTACTTTAAAATATTCATACTAGAACATACATTCTATAAATATTATGTATGATTATGTATGCATAAATATATTGTTGAATCTTCCCTAGCAAGTGTTGATATTACTTCAACACGCCTTACATGACATTA
The DNA here is from genome assembly GCA_031761425.1 of Cosmopolites sordidus. Lineage (NCBI taxonomy): Eukaryota > Metazoa > Arthropoda > Insecta > Coleoptera > Curculionidae > Cosmopolites > Cosmopolites sordidus. Next base: position 42,156 of record JARFXV010002149.1, on the reverse strand, counting down.
CCTTAACCATTTCACGCCCAATGCAGTATTAAAAAACATGACTTTTTACGAATCATAATAACCAAACTCTCAAAAACCCGGTGTTGTTTTATAACTACGTATCAACACTTCGCAATAAATATAACAGATAACAGCACTAATCAGTCCTTTTATTACAAAACGTTGATTCCACATGTGATCACCACGTGTTCTTACTTAGTCCGTATAGTACGTCTTTTTTAGTATTTTTTTAAATGAATTCCGTTCAGATTTGTTTTAGATTTTTTTTATCAAGTTTATTGCTTGAATAATAATGTAAAATGTTTATATAGTGTTATGAAATATATAGGACATAATTGTTTTTGATTTATTTCTTTGTAGTTTATAAACAACAGTGGGCTTTTGAAGATATTTGTTTCGAACAATATTTACATTATGTTGACCTGAGTTATTTGTTTTATTTTGCACCTGAGCTTTATTTTAATTTTAAAATGACTGATTGCGTGAAAGAAGAGGATATATTTCAAATTTTGGAATTAGACGATGAGGAGTTTTAAAGTTTTTGGCCTTCCGTCTGGTATTGAATCAGAAGATGAAGAAGATGTAAATGAAAATAAGACACCCGAGGATGAGGTGTCCTGGCAGCTATAACCTGATCAATCAGGTTATAGCTGCTGACGATAATCTAATAAGTTCAAGTAAGAAAAGACATCTACATATATTGTATTAGTGGTTAAATAAATGCATTTAGTTTTTTTATCAAGAAAACAAAATCAACCTATTATTGTCCCTAGTTTCGTCTAAGTTTGTATATTTTGTTTATTTTAGGCAATTGATGATCCAATGGAAATTGATCCTAGCATACCCAGCACCTCAGGAGCTCATGAATCATCAACACCAACCATTAGTTTAGCCCACACCAGGCCAGACAACTTATGCCGATGTACAGCCAACACATACGTGTCAACGCTGGAACAACAAGGAAAAGAAACGTGTTTACATTCAACGCCCCTTCACCGTCCAACAATATAACACTTTTATGGGTGGTGTAGATTAGTGTGACATGCTCCTTGAATTATACTCAATCAATGTAAGATCAAGAAAGTGGTACATGAGAAGTTTTTTTTGAATTTCAGGAATAGCCACAGTAAACTCATGGTTACTCTATAGAAGACACAGGGTGAAAAAAAATAATAAAGTAGAATTTTCTTTACTTCAATGGCAGGCTAGTATTGCCCACGGTTTTGTAATAGCAAAAAAGCGGTGGTCTGAGAAAAAAAGAGGACCTCTTATATTTAGTGGTGACAGTAGACCACTTCCTTAAAAAAAATTGTATGCGAACCCTTCAGACGATGCTCGATTCGACCAGATTGGCCATTTTCCAACTATGGTTCCTAAACAAAACCATTGTAAAAATGTACAAAAGGATTTACAAAAATGAAATGCATAAAATGCAACATTTATTTGTGGCCGGTCGCGTTGGTGCGGCGGTAAGAGTCACGCCAGTTAAAGGCTGGGTAAGGCCGGATGCCTTCTGAGAAGTGTTCTACGTTGGTCACTCGCCAGTCGGTAGGTTTCCTGATAGACTTATGGGTAGGCACATAACCAAGGGTTTATAGCCCGAGGGGGGTGCTGGCCTGGGTTTGTCGGAAGCTGATGACCGTGGTTCGAAAGCCACGTTAAGCTGTAGGTCCAGTCGCTAAATAGCCTAGTTGCTGATGCGCCTCTAACCCAAACACTTTACTTTACTTTTACTTTATTTATTTGTGCATTACTGTGGAACCCAATTGCTTTAGAACATACCATGTAAAATAAAAGTACCTAAAATATATATATTTTTTTTAAATTAAAGCCTAAATAATATTATTTCTATTTTTACTTTATTTTCATTTTTTTTAAATAAATAATACCATTTTGTAAAAATGATTTTTTTGCAATTACTCTTCACCCTTTAAGACCCTTATAAACAACCTTATAAACAACACTAGTCTAAAATCTAAAATTTAATTAAAAAAAAATATTATTTTCTAAATATTTAAACCCAAACTGCATACGAAATGCGTAGAATATGTTTTTACTCGGACATTTCATAATGTGGGCGTCAAAGGGTTAAACTACAATTAATCTCCAAAAATTTCTATGTCATCATTCAAGATTTTAGATAAATCATTCAAGATCAAATTCACAAGATTTTTATTAAATGATACTTGTAAACAGATAATAGCGGTTATCCTATTCAAATGTTAAAAATAACATATATTTAATCTTATCCTTCATATTAAAACGAAAATACAATTTACAAAATTTGTTAAGAAATTACTCATTTTGATTTTCCATATCACTATATTATTTGCAGAGTATAGTCTTTATATTAGTTAAGTAATTTGAAAGTATTTTTTTATAAAGTTTATGTAGGATTTTCTTGTATTTTCCATTCTATTTGATCTGCTTTAATAAAGCATCATTATTATCTATGTTATTTTTTTATTAAATACACTAAATCTACCTGTCGTTATATTATGCTGTTTCTAGTAATAAACAGTTAGAACTGTTGAAATTTAATTCGCGAAGCTCCAACCAGGTGAATAGTTTTCCAAATGCAATTTTCTTGTAAAATAGTAGAAATTTATAAAAAGACTTCCAATGTCCTCGAATCTATCGAATGTTAAATTTGATTTTAGAATTCTATTTCGGTAGCAGCCGGAAAACTATAAAAGTAATCAGATTATTTTTTCGATTTTCCCCCGACATATTTACTTAGGAGCACCGCCGGCATCTGAAGGAAAATAGCAGAAAAGAAATCTATTCAATAAGCAGAACGGTTTGTTACAATTGACATTTAATCCTATTGGTAAAGTACAGTGGAAGAGAATCTAAGAAAAATAGTGATAAATCTGCCTAAGTTCTAAGTTCTAAATCTGCCTAAAAAACGAAACAAATTGAAAATATTAACTAATAAAAAAGAACCTGTATTGTTTCGCATATGCTTAATCAAAATATTATATCAACATACACATATTTATTCATATATTTACAGATATATATTTATACATATGTCCAAAAGTTTGGAATATTTACAAATATGATATGTATGTTTATGATACTCTTATTTTAGACCGTTTAAAATGAAAATGACAAAAACATTGTTTCGCTGACAACAATGGTTTTTCGATTTTTGCCCATTCCTTTAATACTGGTATTTACACATTATTTCAGTTATTTTTCAATTTGCAATCAATTCGTTTAAAAAAGCCTAGAAGCATGATATCTCATTTTAACAGATCGAGAGTAATTGCTTTGTTACAACAGGGTTTTAGTCAAAGTGATATCGCGGAAATTGTAGGTGTTTGCCAAAGTGCTGTATAGAAAATTCATAAAAAAAATTCAAGAGATAAATGATGTAAAGGATCGCCTCAGAAGCGGCAGAAAACGATGTACCACAGCTGCACAAGACCGGCAGATATCAATGATAGCTCGTCTGGAATCTACAAGTGGTATATCAAGGGAGCTTCTTAGGCTTAAAGGAGTAAATGTTTCGCGACAAACGATAAGACGCAGATTGAAAGCGGTAAATTTGCATCGAATAAGACATTTAGGTGTTCCCAAACTAACCCTGCAATAAAGAAATGTAAGATTGCAATGGGCTCGAGAAATGGTGAATCATAGTGCTAAATGGAATAACGTGATGTTCTCCGATGAGACAAGAATTGGCTTGGTTTCAGATTCACGAAGAACTTTAGTTTGGAGGGCTCTAAGTCGACAAGCCCGACTAGAAACAGCTTACGTATTCCATTTGAATGTGAGAGCCTGATATTTTGGGGTGGCATTATGAGAGGTACACGGACATCTCTATTGGCCATGGAGAGAAGAGTCACTCGTGCTGTGTACATCGAGGAAGTTTTAAATTCTGTTGTGCGTCAGTTCCGAGGCGCAGTGGGCGACGGATTTATTTTCATGGATAACAACGCACCTCCTCATCGAATATCAGCGGTACAAAATTGTCTTGAAGAGGAGGGAATAACCAAGTTAAGGTGGGTACCAAATTTCCCTGACATAAATGTCATTGAAGATGTTTGAAACGAAAGAAACAAAACAATCCTCTTCTTACCCTGTGTCGAACTAAAACATGTGAAAAATGAGAAAGAATTCCACAAGCCTAAATGATCATTTAATCGACAGCATGCCAAATCGCCTATAGGGATGCATCCAGGCCGATGAAGGAACTACTGGTGTTATTTGTTTTATTGAAAGTTGTCCTTTATATTTTTAAATTACTTTGGAAGGCAACTGGTACATTGTAATTTTTGAATCCAAAATAATAAATCAATTTTACACACATTGGTCATTTGGTCGAGTTTTATTTGGTACCAGTAAGAGTTGAAATAATGATTGTGTAAACGAGTAAAAGAAAAATGTATCAATAAAAAAGTGAAATGTTTAAATATTCTAAACTTTTGGACATATGTGTATATGTGTATATAGCACAAATAATGTGTAGGAACCACTCTTCTTGAAATAAGTTTTCCATTAAAATTATCCCAAACCTAGAATATTCGTATAGTAACAGATGATAACCGATACTTCTAAACAATACATTACACATGGGGGGTAAAGGAAAAATAATACAATACCTTTCATAAACCCGTCTCGGAGTCGGAGAGTCGTTCAATCCGCTGTGAACTCACAGCTGAAAAAAAGAGTAGACGCTTTAATGTTGTGACATTGCTCTCCAGTGTATATGACGAGATCAGCTACGCGTCGTGCATTATAAGTTGCCCCAGTCGGTAAAAGAGTAATTTCTGACCTTTATCAGTAACAACTGTTTCGTATTATTGACGCTCTGGAGATAAAATGATCTTATACTGGCAAATAAAGATGGAACGCCGTTGGCCACATAAAACAAAAAGGACTCCGAAATCAAACACCAACTTGAGCTGGGAGATTTTGTCGCATCCGGCGTATTCTCCAGACTTGACCCCTTGTAATTTCTATTTCTTCTGATCCTTGCAATATTGCCTGGTTAATAGCCGTTTCACATATCTTGAGGAAGTCGAAAATGCTTCAATGACTCTACCATATTAAAACCAAAACCACTTGTTCGATCTGGGATTCAATAGGTAGACAGCGAAAATTAAGTTTGTACTACTTTTTCATAAATATATACCAAAGGTAGTAAAAAAGTCGAGAATTATGTTGAGCGCCTAATAACTCGTATGCTAGTATTCGGCATTTCTTTGCACAACACTTGGTGTCCTAGTGTAAATTTAACCATGACATGGTTGTAGGATAAATGTTTGATCAGGCGCGAAGGACCAAAAAATAGTAGCACAAATGGTTGGTCCGGCTTGAAAAATCAAGAAATGTGTCACAAAATGACTGAATGTGGACTGGGTTTAAATTGAAATGCAATCCCCGTTTTTAACTGATTTATTTGAAAGCTGGACGTGATAATTGTCAGTGTGTGGCAAGTGGCCGGTGTCGTCGTTTCCTAAAAGGAACCTTGCTGGCATCTTACCCCTATGCCTTTTGGTCCCTGATGGGGTTACGGGGAGTTCCTAATTGATGAAATTAGTTTTATCCTAAATGAAAAAGCAACCAGACGGCGGGGACACTAGAAGAAACAGGAAAATGAGGAAGCTTTGGGAGCTTATTAAGGTAAGAAATTAACTGAATTTGTTGATGCGCAGGTGCTTGGGAGTACTGGCTATATATCAAAGAAGTTTCTAAAGAATTAAAAAAAAAATTAAAATATTTCAAAATGCATCCTTACAAGATAGTGTGCTATCATTAGGTACGGTACTTAAAGCTGGAATATTGCGTGTCAAATATTCGATAACATAGTACTGAAAGGTTTGACTAACTTTGAAAACAACAGTGAAATAACATTTCCTCTATGGTTTCTAATATCGATCAAAAAAAGTTTCCTTTCACGACGACTCAATACTTTAACATAAACTAAGACTAGATAATCTTCCGAAATGTACCTTTACTAAACGAAATGAACCTGACAAAATTACTGCTGAATGTTCGTACTTAGCGTCATATAATTTCTCAAAAGCAAAAAGTAATACGTATTGGATTGGATACGTACTAGTTTTTACATTTTCTTAACAAGCTTATCTCTGGTTGAAGCAATAGTGTAAAAACAACGTAGCCTCACATATTTTCGAAAATAATGTTAAAGGAATAAACAATACAATAAATTGAAGGATATCAACCATAGGGGTGTATTATCACTTCCAATAAACATAGGATTAGTGTGGAACTTGTGGGAACTTGTAATTATATCCTTAGTAAAAGAAGAAAAATAGTTTCAATTAAATAACTTAATTATTCAATAAAATTTTCAAAATGATGAAGTCATTCTCTCAACATATATTATTAGTCCAGTTCTATTTAAATTATCGCAGTATCAGGATATGATTTTACCATCGTATAAATACAAAACTTTAAAGGTTTATTTTCTGAAAACATCATATTCCCTATAACGTAACAATCTTATCCCCTACAATGCTAATCGAAACAGCGTTAAACGAGGTCATCTTAACTCATAAATAATGAGGATAGGTGGAACAGAACAGAGAATATGAACATTTATCAGCTTTTGTGTTTTATTTTGCAACATTTATTCTTAAATATTTTTCTATTATATTAATTATAGACTTAAAAATTCTTCTTCTACTTCTAAAATTCCCTCTAAAAATGTAAAAATCCTATTGAGTGATTTCAATGCCCAACTAGACTAACCATAATGGCAGAAGAATTATTACTTGAATATTAGTTAATTATGTTCGCAGTTTAATCTAATTATGTTCGCAGTTTAATCTAAAATTAATGTCAACACATTTTAAGAAGAGAATAACAAAATAAAAGACCTGGTGGTGCCCAAACACGTACATGGGTGAATTTCAAATTGACCATGTTGCCATTTCGTACCCCAATTATAAAGATATTTTGAATGTTCATGTCAGGAAAGGAGCTAACATAACAGATACGGATCACGACTTGACTAGAATCAAACTTAGCTTAAAACCTCGAAAACCTCGAACATTTCGACCTTACGAAAATAAAACCAACCCTAACAGAAGAGCTTGATAAACAACCAGCACAGAACTGGCAAGAATTGAAACAAAAAATTATTAAAACAGTCTTAAATTTGGTCCCTTTACAAAAACGTAGAAAACATCCGTGGTGGGATGAAGTTTGCGAGCAAGCAGTATTAAGCCTAAGTAATACATTTAAAGAGTGGAACAGTCAAAAAACAGCAAAAAACTATAATATCTTTTTGGAAGTACAAAAAGAAACATCGAACCTAATTAAACAAACTAAAAGAAAATATCAAAACAAGTAACTTAATGAAATAGAAAAACATTTCCAAAAAAATAACACCCGAAATTTTTACAAAACATTTAAAACTAAATTAACAGGCTCTCAACCCCAAAGTCTTTGCTTCCAAAAGGAAAACGGAAAATTAGCTTTAAATAACCAAGACAATTGCAAAGAACTTGCGAAATATTTTAAACAAATACTAAACTGTCCTGAGCCCTTAAACACATTACCAACACTAAACCCTAGACAAACAAACTCAGATTCATTACTACCGAATAACGATAAAATAATTAGTCAAAGCGACTTGAAAATAAGAAAGCTTCTGGTGAAGATGGAATCACTGCTGAACATTTGAAATCCGCTGGTGCAGCTACAATCAAGAAAATAACCAAAATTCTACAAGAAGTTTGGCGAACCGAACGGATTCCGGAAGATTGGAAAGATACTCTAATCCATCCACTACATAAGAAAGGAGATAGAACAGATGTAAACAACTACAGAGGGATATCTCTTCTCCTAGTTTGCTACAAGGTTATATCTCAATGTCTACTAGATAGAGCACAGGGACAGTTAGAACCTAAAATTGGTGAATATCAAGCTGGTTTTCGACCGGGCAGATCCTGCCCTGAACAAATTCTGAATCTAGAGTTGATCCTAAGACATCAAAAACTGTACAATAAAAACCTCGTCTGTACATTTGTGGATTTCAAAAAAGCATATGTTCTATTGACCGCGAACCTTTATTCCAAATCTTGAAAGAACAAAGGCTAGATCTGAAAACCATGGCAATTATTAAAGCCACACTAACTAACACAAGGTCGAAAGTTAAATTCATGGGTGACATATCAGAGCCCTTCGAAATTAAAACTGGGGTGAGACAAGGGGATGGACTCTCGCTGCTTTTATTTAACTGTGTTCTAGAAAAAGTAATACAGGAGTGGCATGAAAAAAAGTCGACCCTGAATATTGATCAGCCCATTAAACTGGGGAGAACCAACATCAAAATTGATTGTCTGGCGTTTGCTGATGATATAGCAATTTTGGCTCAAGATATATTAACGGCACAAAAATAGATTGCAATCCTAAAAGAAATAGCAGAAAAGGTAGGATTCCAAATTTCCTTTGAAAAGACACAATACATGACCTGCAACAGACTAAGAACACCATTTCTAAGAACAAAATATGGTAACATCAGACGAGTCTCTCAATTCAAATATTTGGGTGAAATAATCATGGAAAACGGGATGGAAAAAGCGGCCAATAAGGTGTCAAAAAACGGAAACTGCATTGAGATTTACACAAAATATTTACAACAGAAAATGCATATCTAGAAACACAAAACTGAGACATTACAACACAGTTATTAAGCCAGAATGTCTATATGGGGCAGAAAAGCTCATTTTGAATAGAAAGAGAGATATCGAGGAGATTGAAAAGAAGGAAAGAAAAATCATAAAAAAAATCTTAGGCCCCAAACAAATAAATAGCACAACATACCGACTGCGAGAAAACAAAGAAATCAAACAATACACGGATATACATAGCGATTTGAAAAAAAGAAGACTTAAGTTTTACGGACACATAAAACGGATGAATCCGAGTAGGCTAATTAGACAAATAGTCGAATTTTATGAAAATAGGAATAGAGCTAAAGTAGAAATAAGTAAATGGATTGCTGTAATTAAAGAGGATCTAAGATCAGCAAATATTACACAAAGTGAAATTCAGGATAGAGACTGTTAACGTTTAACACAAGGTTAACGTTTGGGAAGTTGGCCAGAGAGAAAAATGTAAGAACACTGGAACAACTTGGTCTGACGAAAAAAAAGCTCATAGCGAAAGAATGAAATCAGTATGGGCGCAAATGAAGGCTAACAACAATAAACGCCTCTAACTGTATTTCGTGTGATCCACCCGGACCCGTACGTGAATAATAATAATAATTATAGACTTATTTATTGCTAATATCGATTTTTATTCATAAAAAGTTCAAGTAAAGGAGTTATGTTTACGATGAGGAAAGTTCTTCCTCATTTGACATATTTTGTTTTTTAATGAATATCGTTTGCTTTTCCTGCTTTTGTTCAGCAACCAATTGTGGATCGTCAATGACAATTCCTGTTGCCTTTGAACTTCTATTAAAATTTAAATCATTTTGTATAAAATAATCCATAATTTCCTTTATACTGGCTAAACTTTTTTTTAGAGAATCCGTTGAAAGTTCTTTTTGCTCCACATCTTCAAAAATGCCAATCTCGTCCACTTGTTCTACTAATTTTTTAAGATCGTTATTGGAAAGACTTTCACCAGTTGTATCTTTCAATAATTCTTCAATATCCTGCACATTTATATTTTCCAACCCTGTATCATTAACTAGTTTGACAATTTCGTTGACATCAACAATATATTCTCTTGTGTCATCTTTACTTAGCTCCGATCATGCATTTTTCCATACTCCTCTCAAACATTTCACGGTCACCTCATTTCAAGAAAGATTGATGTTGTCTACAGTATCCATGTTACCGCAGTTTTTCCAAAACCTTTAATGGATTGTTTATCTTCTCCATCGGTTTTATTAATCAGTTGTCGGAAAGTCCACCACAGATAATGCACAATATAATAGCTTTAAAATTTGATACTACTCCTTGATCCATTGGTTGCATTAACGAAGTTGTATTTGGCGACAGAAAAACTACTTCTACTAGAATGTATGTTGTTAAGCCGGAAAAATGCGTTGAATAGCTTGAAGCATTATAAATTAAAAGCAAAGCTTTCTGTTCTAGTTTTTTTTTAATTGCTCCTGCCTAAAAATGTTCGGAAACTGCGGGGGAATTTACGGGTAAGGATGATTTTGAAATTGCTTTCATTGTTTTTGGGATTTTGGAATTATAAACAAGCAGTGGTTTTAAAGTATCCATTAGCATTACTACCCAGTAGCAAAGTTAAACGATCTTTTGCTGTTTTAAATACTGGTGCTCGCTTTTGGCATTTTGGCATTCTCTTCCAGAAAAAGGCGGTTTCATCAACATTGAAAACTAATTTTGGATGATAACTACCTCGTTCAATGACTGCTTTTAATATCGCTGGAAATTCAACAGCTACTTTTGTATCTCCACTTGCCGCTTCTCCAGTAATCTGTATGTTATGAAGAATGTTCTGCTTTTAAATTGAAGGAATCAACCTCAACTAGTTACAAAATTTTCACTTGTGTTTTCAATTTACATATGGTTAAAAACTGTTTTCGCTTTTTTCATTATAATTGCATAACTTAACGACATATTGCGTTCAACTTCATCGTCAATCCAAATATAAAGTCGTTTTTTCATTTCCTCACACATTGCTTGTGTAACGGTAATACGATATATTTTTTATTTTGTTAAATTGTTCGTATTGTTGAAGTTGACAAATACAACATTGACAGTGCCGATATCAGATTGCCGTTTACTTGTATCTAATCATCTGAGCACCTGCATTTTAGTTTCCAAAAAAATAGCGTTTTTTGTCGCTTTAATTTCTTTTACTTTGCAATCATCCATGGTTGAAACCAAAAATTGCCGTATTTATTGCAATAAAATGAAATATGACCTTTATATACACAATAATGTTGAAGACCGATAATAAATCAACTGTAATGCAGCAAACATGCATTCGTAGTGTTATTATACGCGCTGCGATACTACATGCGAGTATCAAAGCAACAAAATCGTGTGCAATTTCTGGGGGCCAACAGCGTTTTCGGAGGAATCCCGGTACTACCGCGCAATACTAAAACAGTGTTAAGCGAGGTCTTACTGTATTATGGTGTGTATGAGGCATTTCATGCCAAATCGATCACTTTCGAACCCAAACCCTTCTGATTTAGCTAAAATTTTTATATTGTAATAGTCCACTAAATACTTTTCTGTGATTTTTTAAAATGTTACTCAACCGGAAAAAAATTAAAAACTTTTCAAAAAACCGTCTTCTTTTTTCAAATATTTACAACTCTTCCAAAAATTAACCAAATAAGACTTTTAAAAATTATTCGTTTTTGAATGAATTTTTCAAAAAATTACGAAAGAAATATTTTAATTCATCTTTTATAAAAATTTTTAATTTTTCGGAAAAAATCATTAATTTTTTAGTTCACTAGTTATAATTTTTTTCTTTTATTTCCTCAAACAAAAATCCATTCATTCTACGTTTGGTGCCACAAGTCCCATAGTGGGGAAAACTTTTCTGTCTATTTTTTTTTTATTATTTTAAAATATAAAAATAATTGTAAAAAATTGTTTTTTTTCAATTAAAAAAAAATAGAAAGAAAAGTTGGCTCACGATGGGACTTGCGGCATCAAATGTATAATGAATTGAAGTTTTTTTGGGAAAACAAATGAAACAAATTATAAAACTTCTCTCAAAAATTTTATAGGAAATGAATTCATTTTTTTTTTAAGTTTTAAAAAGAATAATTAAACAAAAATGTCTTATTTGGTCAATTTTTAGAAGAGTTATGATCATTCCGAAGAGTCATATCAAAAGGGGTCGGATTCAAAAGTGATCGATTTGGCATGGAATATATATATATATATATATATATATATATATATATATATATATATATATATATATATATATATATATATATATATATATATATATATATATATATATATATATATATTCATATATATATATATATATATATATATATATATATATATATATATATATATATATATATATATATATATATATATATATATATACACTCTTATCTTACTACATATTATATTCTGTTAGAGCACATATAATTTTAATGAAAGTACAAAAACTTGTTAAAGCATTGTAACTTTAACCCACTTTTCTCTATCAAATATTTCATTTCATTCAGTTGGCTACATCAGAAGATAAAAATTACCGATAAATCTACTCGAATCGATTTTAGCATCTCGCAAAAAAGGATAAGTCTCAAACGAATTTTCAAACACAATTTCCTACTTAAATCTAACAAAAGTCCATTTGAAACTGCATTCACTCCATTCTGAAACAGAAAAGTTCACCAAAAATAATTTCAGGAAAAGACTTGCCGCTGCATTCAAATCCATTTTAACATCGAACTTTTTTAAAGATAACTTTTTATATAGCCGATTCAAGCCGAGCATCTGGAGTAACAATCCGACCAAAAACCTGAAACTTTTACAGGTAAACATAAAACTTTCAAGTGGGAGACTCGAAGATGAACACGATTTTATTTTTCCATTCCCGTCCTCCAAAAAGACCCGCTCGCAGTGCTGCTTGCAGATTTTTAAACCTCAAAGTGTATGAAGTTCCACCTAAATCATTTTCAGCGAAAAAACGGTAGGAGTTCTTTGTACATTTTATATTTTGTTGCGAAAAATAAGTTGAGAAAATCTAAAATTAAATTTGTTGCGACTAAATATTCCGTTGTTTGATTATTAAACTATACGAAAACTGTATATATATATATATATATATATATATATATATATATATATATATATATATATATATATATATATATATATATATATATATATGAGCATATATATGGAGGGCACATGTTTCGATGTTTCCTCTGTTGGTGGTTAGACTCGTCAGGGTAATGACATATACTCTCTCGGAGATACAGGTTGTTGTGCGTTCAACATGAGATTATGGAACCCAGCAGTTGGGGGTGTTTAATTTCCAACTACTGTTGTCTCATTGAACGCTTTCCAAAGAAATAAAAAACTGTATGTATATACCATCCTACGTGAAGTCGGCGAAAATATGGGCTGTTTGATTGTGGATAGGGTCTTCCTATTCTTCACGAGAAAGCATATGTCGGTACTCTGATGAGTATAACCACCAATAGACGAAATATGTGCCCTCAGATGTAAGAGATGGATGGGGCTCGATCGCAGTCAAGCAACTGAATCAACAACAGAATGCTCATTTTGGCAGAGACGCAGGTTGTTGTGCGTTCTACATGAGATTGTGGATCATAACAGATGGGGGTGTTTAATTTCCAACTACTGTTGACTTATTGGACGCAGTCTTAAACGAAGAGGAATCAAAACAGAGCGAGGAAGGGGAAAAATGTAATTAATCAAAAACAGAGAAAAGAAAGAAGATATTCAAAATCTAAAAAATAACAAATGTCCCGGAACTGATAACATATTTTTAAACATATTTGCTAGTTTAAAAATAGAAAACAACATTTAATTGATAAAATTCTTACGTTTCTATGCCAAGTATGAGAGGAGGAAGTAATTCCAAACGAATGGATAAAAGTAATAATTTGTCCAATACTAGGGAGATAGAATAGGGTGTCAGAATTATAGAGGTATAGCTCTCCCTAATACAGCATAAAACATTAGCCATATACATAAAAAACAACTTGACAGCATCTTATTGGTGAATACAAATGTGGCTTTCGGCAATATAGAACTACAATAGACCAAGTCTTCATACTACGATAAACTTCAGATAGTGTGCTATAAATATAAAAAAACAACATTAGTGCGGCTTTATCGACTTTCAACAGTTATTATACTATATTACTGTTGTACTGTGTAGATGAGGTTAAAATAAAATAGTTACACAGAGTACTCTAAAAAACGAAGGTAAGTGAAAAATTAAGAAATATGATACTAGTAGCACTACAGAAAACAGAAAATTAAGTAAGAATAAATATCAGAAGTTCAAAAAATTCCAAATTAGAAAAAGGGTAAGAGAAGAAGATCTATTGTCACCAATCTTATTTAGCTTGCTACTAGAACAAGAAGCAAATATCAATTGAACTGACGTGGTATATAGAAGAAGACATCAATGAAGCCATCAATGCATTTGCAGATGACTTTGTATTGCTGGTAAGAAGTAAATAAGAAATAATTGAAATGGCAATGAGACTAGAACTATGGGTCCAAAGGAAAGTATGTAGAATGGACGAACAAATAATTCAAGGAAAATAGGCATTTAACAGTAAAATTAACCAGTTCATATACTTGGGAACTAAATTTTCCAGAATACCAATTATGAAAGAAAAAATAAAAGCAAGAATAATGACGACAAATCGTTGCGTAGGAATACTACACTTTATTGAAAAGCAAACCTAGTTCTAGAAAAGCAAAGTTAGAAATATATAAAACAGAAATAAGACTCATTGTCACTTACGCAAGCGAAATATGGGCTCTAAATAAAACAGAACAAATAAAAGTGGAAGTGTGGGAGAGGAAAATATTACGGAAGATATTTGGAAGGAAGAATACAGAATGAGTTTGATTCAGAAGAACTAATCAATAATTAAGGGAGTTAGAAGAAAGGGGCATATAAGGTAGGGTGTTATAAGAACCCAACGAATAAGATGGATAAGCCACCTGGAAAGAATGCTAGAGGAAGGGATACCTAAAATATTACTACCACATATAATAGGTGGGAAAAGAAGGAGTAAGAGACCAAAGGCAAGGAAGACAGAGGTAGAGAGAGACCCAGATGGAGAGAAAAAACAAGAGATAGAAAGATGGAAAGATGGAAGAATGGAGGAACATTACCAACGAAGCCATGGACCAGCTCTAAATATTATTTAGTTATTCATTGTTTAAAAAATGTATACCTAGAAATAATTCCTTGAAATATAGGCAGTTGTTTTTGATGACTTCAACCCGTCTTTGAGTCGGTGACTCTATTCATCTTCGGTACCAAGATGAGACTGCTCATAAAATATCGGCATCGAGAGACCGTAGACGACCTAATCTTCCCCTAACTTCAAGACCAATATTCCCTCCTGAGACTCTTTAAACCAGAGCTCAGCGGTACGGATTGATAAGGCATCGTCTCTCATATGCATCTCTTGCAATAACGTTTTGGCATTGGAGAGTATGAAACCCCCAAAATTAAAAAAACAGATTGAGTCCAAACATTCTTCATATTTTAATAAACCAAAAATATATTTTGAAAGACCGTTAAAGTTTTATTAGTAACAGTTTTATTAGTAACAGTTTTATTACAACATTCCCAAGTTTAATTTGTTATGCAGCAAAAAAAACACTTGTCACATTACTTCTTTTGACTTGAGGTTATTCTTGTACTTGAAACAAATCCTAAAACTTTACGTTTTTTAAAACTACTACTTTTATATGCATATTATTCAACAAAAAAATAAATGATTTATATATTTATTTGTATGTTTAATTTCATACCTGGGGTCGGGAAAAATCTCGTAGTGAAAAATGGGACCATGAATGAAAATGTTTAAGCAGCGCGGATTTAAATAATTCGATCTCAATGTTGTAAGAGAGTGATGATATAGTTGATTTTATATTTTACTAGCTGACTCGACAGACGTCCTGTCCAAATTTCAATAAATTTGTTTGTGATCGTTTTGTGAATTTGTAAAAAGCTATTGGAAATGCATAACCAGAGTAAAATTTTGTTTGTTGGTCTTTTTTTTGGTTGTCTTCTTGCACGATTATTTAAATTAATAGTCGCGCGATTGATTTCTACTCACTGATGATGTCTCATTCAATGCATATCATCGTCGTTTGTATTTTCTCATTCTTCTTGTGTACGTGCTGAACGTGTTTCTGATAATCCATTCCGTTCAATTTCATTTCACTTTTGGCGTTGCTCTGCAGTTCAATTAGATCGAAAATTTGTTTGGTTTGTAGCATTACGAGTTCTGCCACCTAAATTTCTCCGTCTTATTGGCGGTATTGTAATGCAATTAAACTGTGTCTATTACGACACAACATGCGATGCAAAGAATCATAATTCAACTGAAAATGGACAATTGATTCACTTTGTTGTTACTGTATAACCGCTTGTCAGTTCAAAACTCACCGTCTTTCGTAGATAAATCTGTAAATTTGTTTAAGATAAATCGACGAAACTTAATTCAATTCATGAAACGATTGCGATGAACTTACAACAGAATCATAATTCAACCAAAAATAAACAACTGAATCAATTTTTCGTCACTATGTAACCGATTGGCTTGATTTACAATTTGATAATGAGCTGTCAAACAATATTTTCACACGTAGCAAAATAAATTGGAATAGAAATAAAATACCCACATGTGTTGGGCAGATCGCGAAAAAATACAAAAGTAAAAACAATTTTAATTTTATTATAATATAGGCTGGGAAGAGTTTTTTCCAAATTTTTCTCCAGATCTCCCAAATTTGTTTTCAGTTGGAAACATTCAATTGAGTTATTTCCATCTCGGGAGCATAACAAACAAAACAAAAAAGAATCAACCAAACACGTCGTCCCTATCTTCAGTTATGATCGTGAGTGCATACAAAAATTATGATTTTTGCAGTTTGTCAGAATTATCCAACTTTCCTTTGTAATTTTCCGGCCAACTTTTCCCATTTTTCTTTCCCTTAAAACCTTATGCGGACTATTACAAACATTAAAAGAAATAGCCAAATCGGTCCAGCCGTTCACAAGTGATGCGCTTACCATCGAACGGCATTTAATTTTTATTTATATAGATTAGTAATATCAACCCATATCGATCAATTACTTATAATTGTTATATTTGTTGTTTTATTACATAGCTGGCGTTCTTGTGGGTAGTTGGAATTTAAAAAATAGCGATGTGGGAAGATTGGAACAATTTCCTTCTACGTAGGTCACTTGAAAAGTTCTCGTCCTGTCACAGGGAGGGCAAATATATTGCCATATGACTAAGATGTTTATCAAGTAAGATTCGTATTGCAGATGTGTGCGTTTAATTGCTTATTTGTAGCAATCGAGTAAAACAAACAAGGTTTGACATTTTATGAAAATATCGATAGCTGCTATAAAGTAGTTTGTTTCAAAGCGTTTAACCCCAACGGACATTTAAAATTAGCTAGATCCCTTTTAAAAACATTTCAACATTTTTTCATTTTGTTTTCGAGCAATTAAGTATGCTCTTGATTTTAAACGAGGCCTTACATCCCCTGAAAATGACGCTCGACAAATATGCACAATGTCGTATTAAATAATAGCTGACTGTAGATACGCAAGCTTACTGACAGTACAGAGATCTCGGCAGATAGTATCCACTACATTCCACATGATGTTTTGTATATGAAAAAAGCTTTCGTTCTATGGGTGTTTTATTTGTTAACAATTAACCAAAGTCACATTCGAGTAAACACTTGTCAAAAGTGTTTAGACTTATTAAAACGTGATTCTTCTACATTTCTTTAAATGCATAAAAGTAAATAAAACATGAGTTTGCCATTCATCATCATTATCATCATTCACCAATAGTAGATTCGGTGCAGGACGAAGGTCTCCCCAGCATGCTTCCAACTCGTGTGATCCTGAGTTCTTCTCTGCCATTCGGGTCCAATATACTTTATGATGTCATCCGTCCATCGTGTTTTCGGACTTCTTCGTGAACGTTTATAGTCAAGAGGTATCCATTCTTGGATTGCTTTGGTCCATCTGAGGTCGCAAGGCCTCACTATATGGCCAGTCCATTCTTCCATTTCAATTATTTCACTTCCCGGACAGTATCACCCTCTATTTAAATCCTTTGTCCAATATATATGTAGTGGTCCACAACCTCTGAATCACTTCCTAAAGTAGAAATTCTTTGAGTGGCTAGAGAATGGTTCACCGTTATTAAACTTATATCCCCCCCGATGTTGAAAAAATGGTTTTCCCCACTAACATATTTTATGTGTTATTACGTCGATAAATAGTTAAGTTGTAATTACTTTTCTTTTTGTTAGTTTCATATCATAGTTTGTATTTGAAACACTGTGTGTCGAAACAATTATTGTACATACGATTTTAAATATAGTGCAAATCTTTCTTCTTTTGACATGTTTTTATTATTGTGGAATTGGAAATTTGAAATTAAAAAAAAATTGATATGTGTTGACTGGACACAATTTGACTAATATCAAAAAAAATATTGCGCCAATTAGTGGAAGCAAATCCCCAAACCCAATCAACCAAATACTACAAATTTTGCACACGACACAACAATAATCTATCATTAAGATATTCGAAACTTAAAAAAGCCAATAAAAGCCACAAAACGTTTGTATGTTTATTACTTAGTGTAACAAATAAAAATGATTGAATGATGCGTTCTTTTTTTAGGTCCTGAATCAGTAAAGTTTCGAAAATGTATCGAAATCGTCGAATAATCTTTCATTATAACAATAGCACTCCTCAGTGAATAGGAAAAATGTATCTAATATAAAAATGCATCATGCATCAAAAACGCATTTATAAAATACATTTTTGACTCCAATATAAAATTTGTCCATCTAAAAGGATCACAACAGAAGCAGAATCAAGAATATTTAGTAAGATAATCAATAAAATAAGCGAGAAAAAAATTAATATCTAAAAAGTGTAAAAATTCTATGTTAACCCTTTGTTCCGGACAACACTTTTTTCCATGGTAAACATGAAGAAAAGGAAAGGATTTACGGTTAGAAGCGCATCAGCAACTAAGGCCATTTAGAGACTGGATCTACAGCTTAATGTGGGTTTCGAACCACGGTCATCAGCCACCGACAACTCAGGCCAGCACCTCCCTCAGGCTATTAACCCTTGGTTTTATGCTTACCTATAAGTCTATCAAGAAACCTACCGAATGGCGAGTGACCAACGTAGAACACCTCTCAGAAGGCATCCGGCCTTACTCAGCGTTTAACTGGCGTGACTGAGGGGTAATTCGTTGTCGGATTTTACACCCTGGCCGAGAATCAATCACAATCATTTCAGGAAGTAAATGCAGACAGAAGAAATAAAGAAAAACAACCATCCGAGCGCTGGAATCGAACCAACTACTGCTCCAATGCGGTTTCGGCACAGCAGGCAGCCGCTCTACCGTCCGCGCCAACGCGACTGGCTTAAACAATGATCTCTCGCTAGAGATGTAAAAAAACATCAACTGGTGTCACGAGATTATCCGGGATCTGGGGATCTTCTCTAAACCCCTTAGTATTGGTAAGACAATAATCTGTTGAGGGCACCTAGATTGTTCTCTGTTTCTAACCAGAGAGAGAGAGGAACATTGTTTTCCTCTTCCCAGGCACCATCAGAACATTTATGCTCTGTTATCTACAACCGGCTGCATATCTTCAATAACTATAGGCAAGTTAGTAAGATCCATTACAGTATCTTCATCTACATCACACTCTTCTTCAGATTTACAATATGATTCATTTAAGAATGTGAATAAGTCATTGTACGCAGCTTCTCCAACTCTTTCAATGAATACATTTTTTCTTCAATAAAAAAGTAACATTAGTTTCTTAGTGGTTTCAGCTAGAAACCACCAACTTTGCCGTTGGTGTAAACACAATAAATGAAGAAAAACATATGACTCATATTTCTGTGATAATTTTACACCATATTAAAATATAATAAAACACTTACCTGCCATTTCCAAGAAAAACTAACAGAAAGAGTATATATAACTTATAACCTCCAAACAGACAAGCGGAGATGAATATCATGTGTTCTACTGACTGACATCTACGTCTAGAATAAAATAAAGCAACATTATTAAGTAGATTGGGTATATAGACAACCATTACAATAGGTGGTTTTAAACACAAGCCACTAGGAATATAGCTAAACATTTTCTATTTTGCGGTTTCTTAGTAAAACCACTAGAGGGCAAAGGGTTAAATTGATGAGAAAATTATCGTCATTTAGGCAGGGTTAAACGGCATCGACTTTTTTTCAAAATTGTTTTTTTTTATAAAGAAATGATTTATAGGATACCCAAGTGAAAAAAGTCAATTTGGGAAATAACTAACCCCCTCATGTTTATTTGTAATTAGTCGTTATTTTCCACATATTTATTGGTCACTTTATATACGACAATATGTGGTGGAGTATGGAGTGAGAAGTTAGATATTTTTCCAGTATAAAGTGGTGCGATCATAAAGTTAACTGCATTTCTAAACAGTACCTTCCTTTCTAGTAACGCTGTATGAATTTCAAGACGATATGACAAATTACTTTTATTCTGACAGTCTTTTATATATTTTTATTATCATGAAACAAAAAGTTAATTAAGTCATTCAAATAAGTTGAAAAACTATTATGCGGAGTCTGCTCCTGCATATTTTAAGGCTCATTAACAGTTTACAAGTTTCGATGTGTTCGAACCAACAGGAGTGACCTTTCACGCTCAGCACGAGTTCACTATTGATGACATGGTCAACAAAATCCATGGTATCTTGCTAGTGGATAGCAGAGTAAAGGTTAAACAAATTGTTGGGATGATAAATACGTCGGATAAATGCATACGGAACATATTATATAGACATTTTGAGCATGAGAACGTTGTCAAGATGATGGGTGCCTCATTAGCTCACGTATTAGCTCAAGTAAATATAAGCAAAATTCGAAAAACAAAAAAAAACAAAAAAAATGTGTCGTTTCACCGCGACAATATATGCGTTTCGTCTCATTCGTTTCATTCGTCTGCCGTTGCAATAGCAAAACTGGTCGATTTGCGAAACAAATGGGTGCCTGTTCCACACTATTTTCCACAATTCATTCTCTTCTAAATATGTATGCATTGCTGGCATGAAACACAGGACTATTTAGCCGAGTTTAACAAGTCGTCCTTTTTGGAAGGTATAAAAAAGTTGGAAATTTATTGGGTGAAATATATCGAGTTAAATGAAGATGAAAAACGAACAATATTTAATTTAAAAAGTATCTGACTTTACACTTTGCCCTCGTATTTTGCTTTTTTATTTCAATATTTACATAACTACCTCTGGTATCTAACTCTAATAGAAAAAAATAAATAAACAGAACATATACAGGATAATACTTTTAAAATAAAAAATTGATTAATCTATTCTTAGTATAAATATTTTCTTCACCAACGTATAACTATCCTGTATCACATATAAATTTTTATTGCATTTTCAAATTTCCATCATGAAAGCGTCTGTTTTAAATAACCGTACCGATCTATCGGTTCCACTTTGGTCGAAAACCCGGCGCCTGAACGAGGAATTTTTTTTGCGTCGAAAATTTATGTAGTAAATTCTGCAGGAAACTGCTTTGCACCCCGACGGCAGTAAGGGCCTCTCTCCCAGAGCGGTCATTGAGCGTATTGCCTCAAAAATGGTCCGAAAACATACGGTAATAGCTTGCGGAATTGTTGGAAGTAAGCGAGGAAATTCACGAGCGTCAGGTCCGTATTAAATTAATTGTACGCCCCAGTGGTTCGATCTTTTAACAACTTATAGGAAGTTCGACACTTATTCGGATTTTTATTATGGCAGGTGGAGGAGTTGCAAACTCTTTCGTATAGTCATTTTTTCTTTCGGTTATTAAACTTATGTCGGAAAGTTTTACGGATAAAGTAATCTATGAAGCTGTAAAAAAGTAATTTCGCCTGATCCTATGTAGTTTCGACTACATAAAAATGTATATATACAGTAAAATGGCTGAAGAAATTGGAAATAAATCTCACCCTTAACAGAGCCTCACTGAAAATAGACCAGACCAGACCTCGTAATATTTCGATGACAAATTTACATGTTCAATTTAGGAAAAAACATGTTCGAGATGTTTGGTGGGTAACAAAGCAATATTTTTAACACCTTTGTGTGGTATAACGTCATCCTTTTAAAGTCATTTTCTGTAGCCAAATTCAAATTTCGGCCTGAAATTGATTAAATTGAATTGCAAGAAATATTTTCATGAATCGCATCAAAATTTATTTTTCAAACCATTTATCGCAGAAGAGCGATTTTCATAACAAAGGTACATAAACGGCGCAAGAGGTAATGTACTATATTTTATTAATGGTAACAATCCAGTTTCTCAGTTATTACGGCATCTAACTACATATTGTATTATTCTTTTAAAGCCGCATACCATCTAGATCAATTTACTCCAATCGCAGGCACAAAAATGATTTATCATTTCAAGATATCGTGGCCCTTTGACAACAAACGCATTGCCAAGCAGAGTTAAAAAAAATGCCGACCAATGATTTCTTCATGTCACAAACAACACCATAGAGTATCACAATCCATTCAGAACAAAAATTGATAGACGGCGAAATTTTTTTAATATGTCAACGTCATTCAGCTTCATTGATTACATTCGGCCACTTGAGGCAACTTTTGCTTGTGATTGTTTTTAAATCGACTAAATACGATGATCCCTTTGATTTGTTTTAGTAACTTCCTTTTATATTTGTCAATTTTGTAACCTTTAGTGTTAAGTAAAAAGTTGTTGTGTTAAGTAAAAAGACTTTTCCACTCACACCTAATCAGTTTTAACTCACTCACAATGAACGTTCCCTTTCTATGAATTCACACTCACAAAAATCAACGTTTTCACTTAATCACTTATCAAGATTCATCTTTTCACCTATCAAGATTCACTTAATTCTACGATTCAAATAATCCGCAACAAGAGAGCCAGTTCAAACTTTATGATAGATGGTTTTTCCTCCGAAAGCGAATGATTATAACAAAAATATTATAAATAGATTAAATAGAAAACATATGTTTAGGAAATTTCGGAAAGGATATTCGGCTTTTCAAAAGGAGCAGAGCAAAAACAAATTCATGGTAAAATCGTTTGATGTCCAATTAATACGAAGGCTAGGATAATCCAATGGATTAAGTAGAGCAATATGAAAAATCATGGATTTATTAGATTTGTTAAGATTGTGATCGAAAATATATTGAGCAAACTAAAGTAGCTATATTAACTAGATAAAAAGAACATATTGAATATATATTAGATATGGGAGAAATGAAAATACTTATATAACATAAGACTTATTAAAAGTATGAATAATAATAGGGTTTTGAATGAATGGGCAAATAGCAAAATGTAAGATGAGCCGGGATTTAAAAAAACCATGAACCCGGATAAGGTCCCTGTTTCATACAGTGTACCTTCTGAATGCAACGCTTGGTTAACTTTATAGGTCAGGATTTTTTCCACTACATTAAGTACAATTATCATATAAATGAATAAATAGAACGTAATATGGTTTTAGAATTAGATAGAACAATCTCTTGTTTATATTAACATGGTAAGCCAAACGCACGTCAAGAAATTTTAATCTTGTGATTTAGTGTTTAGCAGTAAATCTCTTTGACTCTAATTATCGTTTGTGTTATAATTAAACGCACTTTCACTGTCTGATAGAATATAAATAATTTGCACATCACATCTCAAAAAGTGATTTATCTTAAACAGAATTACTTTTATATTTTTAAAGGGTGTTATACTAAGAGCGCAACATTTGAATTGCGCGCTGTTTTGACTGTCATGATTCGATAGGTCAAGAAATGTGACAGGTTGATTAGAGACAGATAGCAGTTAATAAACATGGAGCATTACACGATATAGCAACGCGTCCTTGTTTGTTAAACATTACTGTCAAAATGGTGAATGTTTGGTTGCTACGATTCGTAAAGTGCGTCCGATTTTCGGTAGAAATAATGTTCCAAATTTATCAACTGTAAAAAAAATTATCGAAAAATTCGAAAGTACTGCTTCGATTATTGATGTGAAACACACGACACGAGTTCGTACTGGTCGTTCAGAACAAAATATCACGGCAGTTCGTGAGAGTGTGGTCGAGAGTCCATGGTCCTCGATTCATGGTAGTAATATATTGAATTAAGTCCGAAAATATTTTCCAGTAGACGACTGCTGTGGAAAGTCTTCCATATTTACGGCACACAATATTAATGCAATGACCGTATTCAGATAGAGAATTAGAGATATGTCTTAAAATACTAAAATACATGGATATTCCGCAATGAGGGTACATTATCTTACGAGCCTTACTTGTTCCAGATGTTTTGGCCCATAAAGAATACTAATGTCTAAACTGTAAATAATGCTGTTTATGCGAACAATAATAGATTAATTAAAAAATATTACACATTATTTACTACCCGTATACTCATTGAGAAAACTAGCCAATCGCTTATAAAAACCCATATTTATTATAAAGTTTTGCATTTCTAAATACAACTACCACCACTCATTATTTTTACCTCATAAAACTGTTAGCAGGAAACCTCATTTAGCAAACTAGCTTTTCCTGCGATGCTTTGCATAAGAAATGCATTAATTAACGTGTAATATTTTTGAGGCAGGAAACATTGCGTTTACCGAGCGCCTAGTTATTTAATTTGCAATAAAGGGCATTTTAAATATAGAGCAGAACATTAAAAGTGACGCAATTTAAGCCCTTTTAATTTATTTTACGTTTCTTGAATGTACGAGGGTGTTTTAAAGTTGAGCTTTTCCTTATTTTATTGTTTTTACATACCCTCACTTGCGATAGTGTATGTTAAGCACCTCAAAATATTTATGCGTGTTCTTTCACCAATACTATATTATAAAGAATTATTTACATGTTTAAAAAAAATATGACAATTTTTTCTATATGTATATTTCGTCTTAAAATTGTGTAATAATTAATTTTTGAAAATTATTATAATCAAATAGGAGCCATTAGCAGCAATACCCTTTTGCCCTTTTTAACACATATCCATAACTTGTGTCAACATATTTGGTTATAATACAGCGAGTTTAGCACGAATGTTGTCGTTGAGTTGCTGTATGGTTTTCAGCTTATTTATGTAAACCTTTTCTTTCCAAAAATCCTCATCAAAAAATAATCCAGGGACGTAAAATCAATTTTGTATAAAAATTATCAATTTGATGGAAGAAGCCTATTATTGTTGGCGGCAGTTAGAGTCAAAATGATGCCATTCAGTATAGCCTTTCTAAAAGAAATACTGTATTCAGGAGGAGGAGCCTCAATTTACAAGTGTGTCTTGTAAGATTGGAGTGGTATTAAATTGCCATACATTTTTTTTTGGAGAAAGGAGACGGATTTGCCATTAAAGCCGCATCGGCGTCTAAAGCCATTTGCCAGCTTAATAATTCGAGAAATATTTATAAGCGTGTATCAAGGTAAGAAGAAGGAATCAGAGACAAGAACAGACGAGCACTAGGTAAGTAAAAAAAGTAATGTAGTGTTATAAATACATGTAGAATAAGTAAGTTGATACCGACAACAACTAATGGAATACCAGAAGAAATTGATGGAATACCACAGAAAAAAGTAATAAATATAAACAAAATAGAAGCAAGAATGAATCAACTTAAATACACTGGTGTAATCAGATGTAATCAATTATAAATCAATTGTAATCAATTATAAATCCATTAGGATAACAGAAACTGCGACTTATGATAATGGCTAGGTTTTGAGAGTACGATTCAGCTTTATAAGAAAATTAGTCTAGAGTGGTCGACTGAATGACATTATGTGACATATGTATCTATATCTAACCATATTTAACCATATGTAACCATATGTACTAATATGCAACCATATGTAACAATACGTAACCAACTGTTAGAGATAAACTAACAAAGTTATAAAAGAGAGTCGCCGTTTTTAACTAGATTCATATGTACAGTGAATCCCAAAAATATTCAGACATCCTAATTAAAAAATCATTCTAGCAGTTCCAATTTACGCAAAAAAAATGTTTTGCCCGTATATTTTACTGCTCTTACCTCCTTTTAACTTCTTGTATATCAAAGTTCTGAAATCATTGGTGTACTTCTAATTTTTTTAGAAAAATCTTAAACACTGGTTTTATACACCTCAAAAATATTCGGACTCGCGAACAAACAAATAGATCTGGTCCAATCATATTAATCTAATTAATATAGTCTTCGAAATTTGTTTACTACAAATAGTAATTGGCATACTGGTGTTGAAAGAACATGTTAAAATGGGTCATATACCAAATAATTAAAGCATTTGTTCTAAAAATAGGTAATTAGTGCTATTTTTTTACGACAGGGGAATTTCCTACCAAAAAATTGGGTAAATGCTTCAGTTAAGTAAAAGTACTGTTGGAGATATCGTTCAATTCTACAAAAATGAAAACAGATTTTTTTCGTCCAAGATTATTAAATGAGAGCGACCAATACTTTGTTTTAATAGAAATACATAAAAACCCTAAAATAAATGCACCTAAGCTCAAAACATTAGCGAAAAATCATTCACAAAAATTAGTCAGCACCGAAACAATACGATGTTGTATAAGAAAACATGAATATCACGGACGTGTGGCCCGGAAAAAGCCTTGATTAAGTAAAACAAATATTAAAACTCGACTGGATTTAGTACATTTTGAAACTTGAAAATTATTGGAACGACTTTATTTTCTGTGATTAAATTGTGTGTTAAAATTTTTAAATTAATTAATTTTTTTATTAGCCCTACAAGAACTTTGACTCATCGTAGAAAATAATGTTGTTCCAATAATTTTCAGGTTTCCAAATACATACTCCTTAGCAAAATCCAGTGGAGTTAAATTTTTTTCTTACTTAACCAAGGCTTTTTCGAGCCACATGTTCATGATATCCATGTTTTCTTATACACAACGTATTGTTTCGGTGCTGACTACTTTTTGTGAATGGTTCTCCACCAATGTTTTGAGTTTAGGTGCAATAATTTTAGAGTTTCTAAGTATCTCTTTTAAAACAAAGCGTTGGTCTCTTTGATAGAATTAAACCGATTATTTCGGAATTTTGTTATACAAGAAACTATGTCAAACAAAGGAGGTAAGAAAGTATATTGTAAAATATACGGGAAGAAAAATATTTTCATTTGCGTAAATTAGAACTCTTAAAATGATTTTTTAAATAAGGTATAGAATATTTTTTCATGCGAAGGAAGGAATTTTCTTTAAGTCATATAGACATTTTAATTGTCCACATTACGGAGTGTAAGGGAAAGTAATTCCGTAAATTTAACTAAAGATTACACAAAATGTAAAAAGAAAAATCTTTACATCAAAGGTCAGAAACCTAAGGGTCCCCGAAAAAAAAAAATCACCAATCGAAAAGCTATGACAATAATTAACATTTTAAGCAAATATGTGTAAAATCATACTTGGCAGTTAACTTAAGAAAATATTGTGAAAATTTTCCTTTTTTCCTCTAAAAAACAAACCAACATGCTGAAACGCATGGAATAAATAGCTATAAAAATATTAAATTTTGTTTTAAAATAATACCTTCAGAGGCCAATGCAACAAAAAACTGAATTCCGATGGATCGAAAAATACAAAATCATGTATGGCGTTGCCGCTGTTAAGAAAATTAGAATGACGATTCTATCTAGTTTCCGCCGAAATGGTTGCTTGTTGAATACATTCATTCTTTCAAAAAGAATCGTTGGTTAAATTTACGAAGATACTTTCCATTATTCTCTGTATATTATTATTAGTCCGTAACTATCCCATTCATCAATTCGTCTATTGCAACCTTTAATATAAAACACTGAACTCGACAAGATTTATCACTAAACACTTTTTTAAATTCCCAACGCACGTTCCGCTAACCAAATTAGCGTCATTAGAAGATAATTCAATCTTATTCTAAAACTAAACTAGGTTATATTTATATGATAATCGTTCTTAATAAGGCGTGTCATAATCCTGAACTGTGAAATATCAACCAAGTATTATATTAATAACTCAAAAGATTTTCGTAAATCTATGAAACTCCAATACTGAGCAATTAGTAACAAAGCAATTAGTAAAATTTATAAAGGTAAACTACAGAATCTCGTGTGAGCAATATTGTCAGATGCATTAAATTGATATTATAAGATGCCGAGAAGAATCTATTGTTTGATATGGAACAAATGTCGAAATCAAGTGAAATTCTTCCCGGCAGAGGTTAGCGTGACTTTACTGGAACGGTGAAGGTGTAATTTGGTTTAGTTAGTTCCAAATAACCCAATAAGACAGGAACTTGTACTACGTAGCATATTCGGAAAATGGATTTTTCTGCAACATGATAACAATAACTCGTTCACTGTCAAACAACAGAATATGTCGACAAGAATAACTAAATAAATCAAGGAATTTAAATTTAACTACACCCATTGTGCAGTCCAGAGCTTGCTCTATCAGACTTTCACATTTTCCATTCATTAGTACACTTCTTACGTAGACGAAGCTTTAACAATATATAGGAAGTTTTCTATTTTTAATAACAAGGATTGGTATTAAAAATCAAATACCATTTATATTGAAACTAATTTTTTGTAGCTTGATTGTAACTTGATTAGATGTGCTCGGTATTGGAAATGAAAATGGATATGGAAATGATTGGAACATTGACATCAAAATATATCCTAGTTAAGGCAAAACGACTTTACTGAAATAGAGTTTTACTAAAGCCTTTTAATAAAAAATTACTCCTCATTTCGAAAAATGCAATTCTTTATTCAAAACATCTTGTCCGCGAAAGTCATTGTAGGACTTGTCAACAACAATGTCAAAAAGTTAAACGAATACAGTTTCTTAAAAATATCATAATATTAGTATTTGCCGTCGCTAAAAAAGATTACCGCTAAAGTTCCTGCTCTTCTAATTTTTTATATGCAGTATAAGTTAGAACTTATTAAAGTAACAGGAACATTTCAGGATATTAGGTCAAATAAATGATATCAGTTTATGTTCCGGAGTACTTCGATTTGCTCTTGTTTTTGGTTTTACATGAATTTTCTTTGAGAGCACGTTGGTTAGCGTTTTTGCTTCTTGGCATACGTGTGAGAATAGACAGAAATAACTTGAATTATTTCATTAAATTGTTTAAAAAAACTCATATATGTATATATATATGTATAATATTTTCACGGATGGTAGATAATGTTTCTAACGGTCGGTTGGACTCTTCAGTCAAAGCGGGCAACACTTGAAAATGCCAAATGCGATTTTGGAAAAACGTCGTGACTTCACAGGATCAACGGATCGACACCCGGAATGATTTAGAAACAGAAGGTTTTACAGCTTGTAAAAGCTTAGTTTTAAAGTAGTGTTTGAGAATGTAAAATCGTTTTACGAAACTATAGTCACAAAAATTTTGTTTAAAAATAAAAGTGATAGATAACAAAGTAAAAAATTGTTTTATTCCTTTTTAAAAAATGAACTATCACAAAGTAACATATATATATATATATATATATATATATATATATATATATATATATATATATATATATATATATATATATATATATATATATATTATATACTTACTTGGGTAATTTTAGAACAGAAACTGGAACGACAATTGTTACTTTTTGCTTGCCGCCATCATGTTTATGAGTTGCTTCTTAAAACTGTGTTTGAATCAAAGATCCACCAAGTTACTAGCAGTCTCGATATTTCACTGTTCAGTAAGTTTAGAGAGCACTGGAAGAACACTAACCCTAAGGTTATCGAAACAAGTATTGATATTGTCAAACAGCATCTTTGTGACACGAAACTTAACGAATTGGTGACGTTTTTTACGTGACGTCCGTGACTATTATCGGGAACTGATCGAATTAGCCATGATTTTTTTGAGAGGAGATAATGAAAGAAAATTTGAAATCAGGCCCCCTGGCGCAATGCATCAAGCACGGTAGATAGTGATGATTGGACTAATTGCATTAATTTGCATTTACATTAACTGTATTATTTTGGTTTTTTGTTTGTGGACTTAAAAGTCAAAAACCGCTAAAAATATGTATATCATCTTTTAGATACATAATTTATTGCTCTTTTATTATATATATATATATATATATATATATATATATATATATATATATATATATATATATATATATATATATATATATATATATATATATATATATATATATATATATATTTGTATAATATTTATTTTTAGCGGTTTTCAACTTATAAACAAAAAACCTAAATTATGCAGTTAATGCAAAGATTACTTCTAAACAAATATGAAAATGTATGTATTTGATATTATTACTTTGATATTTCATTATTAACGCATTTAAGTAAGTAATCGTCTCGGTAAAGAATGGAAGGAATTAACTATTCGAATGAAATGATCATGAATTTATTTATTTTATACGGACAGTATGAAAAAATTATCGACCGCACCTGCAGACAGTTTAACGTAATGTATCCTAATTTAGCACGAATGGATAAAAAAAATTAGATGAATTCAAATAAATTTTATAAATGTTCGTTTTTCGAAGGCACCCCGGAATATGACCAAGCCAGTAACAACTGATGAGGATAACGAGATTAACATTCTGGCTTATTTCAACCAATTCAATGGCAACCTTCTATTACAATTGCTGAAGACAAGCTACATATAACATTCTCCTCAATACAAAGAATACGGAACAAACAATTTATTTGTTCGTTTCCAGGAAGATCCACATTTTTTTCAAAAAATAACCTGGATTGATCAGTTCAAATTTTCGAGAGAAATTTTTAACAGACGAAATTGTCATTTCTGGGCCAATACAAATTATCTTTTTACCAGGGATTTCGCATAGCAAGATAAATATATATATATATATATATATATATATATATATATATATATATATATATATATATATATATATATGTATGTATATATATATATATATATATATATATATATATATATATATATATATATATATATATATATATGTATATAATTTTATGTTCTGGCTACTTCTGTAAATAAATATGAACTCTCTATTTTATATATTTTTGATTCCAACTTCATTTTTTTAGTGGGATACCCTATATGTTATTACATTTCTAGATTCTGTGAACCATTTTGAGACTTTTTATATAACTTATGTATAGCACCTGTCTTTAACCGTTTCGGAAATAAAAAATATTTTTTTTACCAGCATAGCTAGATATCTGAATTTTTAAATACGGTTCGTTAATAGGGTGCTTTATGACAATATGATATAGGAATTAATTTATCGCATACAGGGCGTTAACAAAATAGTGCCCTTTTGATAGAACTTATTAATTTGTGTTATTTAGAGTAGAAATTTTAAATAAAACACCGCATATTCTATAGTAGGGCACAACAAAGTAATACATTATGTATCTAAGAGTATTAAGTGATTATATATCTATTTTTAACGGTTTTCGACTTATAAACAAAAAATAAAGGTTTATTTTATTTTAGCAAATAATAAAACAAAATTAAAATTAGAAACATAATACTATGTAAAGCACTATTTTTATAGCAAATGTTTGAAACGCTGACCGTTAACCTCCAAACACTTTAACATTATAATATGGACCCCTCCCGTGACGGTTCTTATTTATTGGCGTTTTGTACATAATATCTTTTATGGTATCCGCAAGATAGAAATGAAGAGCAGTTAAATTGGATGATCTCGGCGGCCAATTTAACGGACACGGTCTCAACCACTTGCCTCAATACACTGGCAGTGGAAGGTTTTCTGTCAAATCCTCTACTACTATTGTTTCTATTTCTAGATACTTTCGTGTAGTTCACTCTTCATCGAAAAATAAGTATCGAATTTGTTTGTCCATAATTAAACAAAAAACATGAAAATTAAATTTATCTTGCTACGCAAAATCGCTGGTAAAAAGATAATTTGTATCGGCCCAGAAATGACAATTACGTCTGTTAAAAATTTCTCTCAAAAATTTGAACTCATCAATCCAGGTAACTTTTTGTAAAAAATGCGGATCTTCCTGGAAACGAATAAATAAATTTTCTCAAAATTCCATTTTTTGAGGGCAGTCGTCTGGCTGAAGAAACTGAGCTTTAGAAAATTTGTAAGGACTCATGCCGTGTTTTTTCAGTATTCTTTGTATTGAGGAGAATGTTATATGTAGCTTGTCTTCAGCTATTGTAATAGAAGGTTGCGGATATGCATTGAAATAAGCCAGAATGTTAATCTCGTAATCCTCATCAGTTGTAACTGGCTTGGTCAAATTCCGGGGTGCCTTGGAAAAACCAACATTTACAAAATTTATTTGAATTCATCTTATTTTTTTTATCCATTCGTGCTAAATTAGGATACATTACGTTAAACTGTCTGCAGGTACGGTCGATAATTTTGTCATACCGTCCGTATAAAATAAATAAATTCATGATCATTTCATTCGAATAGTTAATTCCTTCCATTCTTTACTGAGACGATTACTTACTTAAATGCGTTAATAATGAAATATCAAAGTAATAATATCAAATACATACATGTTCATAATATTTGTTTAGAAGTAATCTTTGCATTAATTGCATAATTTTGGTTTTTTGCTTATAAGTCGAAAACCGCTAAAAATATTGAATGTACAAATATATCATCAATGCTGTCGTATCACAGCACATTATTTGTACCTTAGGTTCCTTTTATAGAGTGCTCTGAAACTGCTTTGGCTTGATCTTTGTCAGAAGAACTCTCCAGTTTAGGTACTGCAAGAAGTTGGTCCTTCTCTTGAAATGATATAAGGATCTACAGACTTACTTCTTTAAGCCTTCTCGCATCCACGCCAGGTATTAGGTTTCCATCCCAATGAACGGTAACTAATTTGAGTACATTATTCTTAAAATCGGCTTTTATTGGTTCTACTCTATGTTTTCTCATTTGTGTTCGAACACGTTGAATAGAAGATTTGTTGATTATGTAGTCGTCGCAACTAAGGCCTAGTGCTTCTACTGTAGCCTGAAGTATGTAAACAGAATCCCTTACGTTTAGTTGACATCTATCTAAACGTGCAACTAACTTTGCAGTGATGAAATATTTCCTTGCTCTTTTCCTGATGTTAAAGGTAAAGGTGCCTCAGGACTTTCTTCAGAGCTGGTAGATTTATCTTGGTACAGATATACATGTAGTGTAAAGGAGGTATACAGTCATGTAAAGTAAAAGATGATAGTAAGCTCTCTGAAAACATTTGCGTGGCGCGTCGTTTTTTTCTTCGGCTAGTTTTCTCTGCCTCCTCTTTCTTCTTTCTCAGCTATCTTTTTGTCTATGCCCGCCAAGCAACCTGGACGCCCTGGCTCTTATGTTTTTGTAAGCAAATTTTATCTTCATCTATATTCATTCTATCAAGGGCATCGGCATGTACAATATCAAATAAATTATCTAAACCCTTTTGGAAATCCTCCTCGTGACGTCTATAAACATGATGTGTTTTTTTGCTGTTATTTTGCAGCTCTCGCCAGAATTGATAGAGATTCACAAGCTTCTTCACGCAGTCAGGTACATATTTGGTAGGTAATCTAGCCTTTTCCCAGAATATAATACACTACTGAATGACAAGATTTGCACTTTCACTTAGCAATTGAATGCAATTGAACTTGCAATTGAACTTCGCGAAAGTTAATAAATAAAACCGCATGAACTTAATAATTAGAAGGTAATTTTGCACACGTAATCGGGTGATTTACGTCACTAACCAAGAAAATACTTTTTTTAGTGTTTCTTAGTTCCACTGACATCTTCAAAATAAAAAATAATGTGCGCTAACTACCCGACAAGCAGAGAGTAAATGAGAAATGGCTAGAGCGCGCGATTCCTGCGCGTGAGTATTTTGAAAATGTGAAATTGAGTGATTTAGGGTCAAATAAAGAAAACTAGAATCTCTTCGTTAGAAAATAAAAAGTTTGAAAAATAATCGATACTCTAATAATATTTTATATATATATATATATATATATATATATATATATATATATATATATATATATATATATATATATATATATTGGACTTCGCTTAAGACTTCTTTTTATTTCCGAAACGGTTAAAGACAGGTGCTATACATAAGTTACATAAAAAGTCTCAAAATGGTTCACAGAATCTAGAAATGTAATAACATATTGGGTATCCCACTAAAAAAAATGAAGTTGGAATCAAAAATATATAAAATAGAGAGTTCATATTTATTTACAGAAGTAGCCAGAACATAAAATTATATATATATATATATATATATATATATATATATATATATATATATATATATATATATATATATTGGACTTCGCTTAAGACTCTTCAGTCGAAGCTTGACTTGAAAATACCAAATGCGATTTTGACGAAACGTCGTGACTCTTCACAGAATCAACGGATCAACACCCGGAATGATTTAGAAACATTGGAACAAGCAGCTTATATATATATATATATATATATATATATATATATATATATATATATATATATATATATATATATATATATATATATAAGCTGCTTGTTCCATCAAAAAAATTCTATTTCATTGAATACAAGAACCAATTCAGAGCGTTATGTGGTTCGACAATATTTTGGTACCTGAACTGCAAAACTTTACTGCTTATAATGCCAATAAAGAACTTGTTTTCAGGATGAAGTAACATCACACACTTCCAACACGTCTTTGCCACGACTCCTATCCACTTTGGCTTCCACGATTCATGTCCTCTTCAAGAAGTGGAAGTCAAATCAGGACTTCCGCGTAGTACTGATTTGAGCCCTATGGTATTTTTTGTGGTGCTGTCTAAAATCAGAAGTTTATGTCAATAAACCGAGTTCTTTGGTCAAAAAATATCAAAAATCAGACATGAAATGGCAGTCATTCCAGAGATTATGTGCCGAGACGTTCTAAGAAAGTTGGCTGTTCGTTTATATCAAAAATATTAAAATCTATATTAAAAAGAAACTTTCTTTTGAGGCACCTGGACAATACCCGGAATTTCTCATTTTACAAAGGCTGCGTAAAATATTCTTTAATTTTCTTTTCTGTAAGATGGAAACAACTTCGTCTAGTTACGAAGTCCAATTTTAGCTCGATAGGTCAACTAGTTTGTTTACATCAGCTGGTTTTCTTAGTCTATGTCAAGTGTGTGATGTGATTTAATTATGAATAAAAATATTGAGCAAAGTGTTTGCCTTAAATATTGTATCAAACTGAATGCCGAATCGCAATATATGCCGAATCGCGCAAAATGTTGCAGACCTACAGTGAATCGTGCATATCAAAAACACAGGCATATGAAAGCTATATTCATTACATATGATTCAAATACAATTACCGAATAATATTTGTCATTGAAATTTTACAATTTATCATCGTTGCCCTAATTTCTTTGGGGAAATATTAACGAAAAGTTTAAGGAATTTATAAGAATAATCTCCGAACGTTCCAATAATTAAAATACATCATCTGAAATAATCTCCAAACGTTCCAATAATTAAAATACATCATCTGAAATGTTAAATAGGAATAAAACCGCATCGCATCAAGCCACAGTTCTCGACAACTGAAGTTAAGCGACATCCGTCATGGTTAAAACCTGGACGGAAAACCGAATAGGTCAAAGAAAGAAACGTATTATCTATAGTGCTTATTATTGAAAAAAATGATCACAAAACAATATATTAACTATTTCTATTTCTATTGCGGACATCGACAAACTAAACCGAAATGACGAAATATCTCACGATAATCCGCATTAGTCGTTCTGATTAAGATCACGTTCAAAAAATGCTTTTTGGTTTCTCCCATTAATCATGTATAATTAACAAACAATGAGTTTACGTTCGTTGCTTTTAGGTAACCATGTTGATTGTCTACAAAATCGTATAGAGGTCCGACTAGGAACAATATTTTCTCATAGATGTTTAGCTAGGAAATAACAGTATCGCTTGTGGCATGTTAATCAAGAATACATTGTAAACACATTAAGCAAAGTTGGAATAGGGACAAAGCACAATGAAACTTTTTTTGTTGTTAAATATTAAGCTAATATTGATTATACGTGATTACTCAGATCATCAAGGTAATTAAATAAGACCAATCTTGTATTATAACATAAGAAAAATTACGTATGAGGATTATGAGATACTTTAGACTTTATTAATTGTAACAATAAATTATGAAATGTAATTATACTAATGCCGCTATTCACATTACCATTAAATACCAGTATATATAATATAACGTTTTATATACTATTTACAAAAATATGTATTTACGATAAAGAATAGTATTTGTTACGTTTTCTGGAGCCTGGTTAATATTTCCAAGAGATGCAGTATCTTCAAATTTAGTATATATATATATATATATATATATATATATATATATATATATATATATATATATATATATATATATATATATATTTGTGTATGTGTGTGTGTCTGTGTGTGTGTGTGTGTTTCAGTACAGCCAAAATCCCATTTGGCATTGTCAAGTGTTATCCACTTCGACTCAAAATAGTCCAACTAACGTGCACCGGTCGTTACGCTCGGTTTTATAGCCGGCCGGTGATTGCGCAGATTGTATCAGTGTAGTTCAGGACTATTCGCGGTGCTCGGCAACGCTGCTTATTGATTGCCGCTTATTGATTTTTCTTCCTCGTCGCCACATTGCCGCGTTTTTTCTTTTTTCAGAAGGGATTTTCATACTTTTGGAATGTTGCAAGCGTCGTTTCTAGTATTTAGCTCATCCTTTTCTTCTATTTCAAGGGCTTCTTTGATTGTTCGGGCCTTGTAGTTTTCAATATTCGCTATTTCTTTGGCTCCTTGTTCAAATGTCCTGTTTGTAGCTGGTGCTGCAACAGAGCGGAAGTGCTTTGTTTTTTTACGTTGTTTTTATGTTCTTGTGTATTCTGGGCGAGATTCAAGTCGAAACAAGATATGCTATATACCCCTTGTTTTTCCAGTCTAACTTTGTCCTTGGGTTTTTTAGGATGTTTACGATAGTTTTGTGTGGCTTGTAGGCTTTTCTGATCTTATGTATTCTTAGTAGTCGCCTATCCTATCAGTGATTCCTTTTACGTATGGTAGCAGGACCGTTGGTGCATTTGGTTCATAATTCTCTATTGTTCTTCATGTTTGGGTATTCTGACGGTGAATGGCCTTCCTGATTTTATGAATATCCATTTTGTCTATTGGCTGAGGAAATTTTTGGTAGTTCCTCACTTCGTCTATCTGGTAGTGTCATTTGGAAGGATCTAGAAATCAAGGTGTTCGCGACTGCTTGGATTTGAGAAGGATGATGATGGAATTTAGCTCTGAGGTTTCGATCGGTGTGAGTTGGTTTTGTGTACACAGTGTATTCGAGGGTTCCAGAAAGTTGTCTTGTTATGAGGAGATCCAAAAACGGCAGTTTCCTATCCAGTTCGACTTCCAGGGTGAACTGTATTCCGGGGTAGATTTCGTTTAATTGGGTTAGAAAGTTGTTTAGAAGTTTGTTTCCGTGACTCCGTATTATAAAAATGTCGTCTACGTAGGTTTTCCAAAGTTTAAGTTTTAAAGGAGCGCTGGCTAATGCCTTTGTTTCGAAGTCTATCATGAACAGGTTGGCTATAACGGGTGATAAAGATAATCCTATTGGGACGCCATCGGTCAATCTGTAGATCTGCTGGAAGGAAGAATGCGTTTTTTTTAGGCAGTGTTCGGAGAATTTCCCCACGTATTGTGGAAAGCCTTTGTTCGTCGAAATTAGGCCCAGATCCTCGTCTATGGAGATACTTGGATATAATGAGACAATGTCCAGGTTTCCTAGTATGTCTGTATCCCCAGTTGGAAGTCTTTAATTATCCTTATCAAATGTTCTGAGTTTTGAACATA
Source organism: Cosmopolites sordidus (assembly GCA_031761425.1). Lineage (NCBI taxonomy): Eukaryota > Metazoa > Arthropoda > Insecta > Coleoptera > Curculionidae > Cosmopolites > Cosmopolites sordidus. Next base: position 4,424 of record JARFXV010002149.1, on the reverse strand, counting down.
GGACTCGGCCAGTTTGACGCTTGATTGCATGATACTTGCTAGATGATTTCAAAATTTTGTGTTGGAAAGTCGAAGACACTTACTATGGGCCTTAATGGCATTTATGGTTTATGTATTTTGGGTAGACCGTAAAGTTTAGGACATCTGCTTGATTTTTCCCTTGGAATTATTCTTCGTTCAATGTCCGGTTCTAGTTTCCACGGTTTGATTTTGCTTTTGGTTTTTTTTTCTAGATATTGTTGGCAAGTTAGGCTGTCGATCCAACAAAATACCAAATCCAAATGTTAATAAGGCTAAAATCAGAGCGCTTGAAAGTTTAAAAAGAAACGAGGACATCACTATATTACCGGTGGACAAAGAAAACGCAACAGTCATAATGAACACCGAGGGACTATATGGGAAGGATGACGAACATTTTACTAGAAAAAACATATAAACTAGTGAATAGAGATCCAACCACCTATCTCATTAAAAATATATTACTCTTCAGTGTATCCCAGATAAAAATGCAGTCTACAGGGATGTCGGAAACCATATGAGATATAGAGATAATTAAATTAGGAAAAAGTTGAAATTCACTGAAATCTGCAATGTCACGTTTTCAAATTTTATAAATTCCTAATATTTCCGAAGGTATGTGGGAAAAATCGAATTTTCGAGATTCGGGTTTTATTCCTTTCTGATTCTATTTAAAGAGATATGTCAAAATAAGTTTAACATTTTTATGGCTATTTTTCGCCTCTACAAGGTGGTGTAATTAGAATTTTGATCCAACGTTTCGCTTTTCTCGACTCGATTATCAACTTTATTTTTTTAAATAGTCGAAAAACTTTATTTTATGTTTCGTAAATTCTACTTGTTATTCTAAATCTAACGACAGTCATACTTAATATGCATTACACCTTCCCGACTAAGACACTCATCAACAATGTAAATAAGCATTTTTAAACGAATATTTTTGTTGTATGTTGTTGCATAAAGTCTCGATGGTTTCCAAAACATTTTCTTTACTTTACATTACTGACAATAACATTAAATTTAATACAGAAATATAAATTAACAACAAAATGTTATGAATGTATGAAGAATTCTGAAATCAGAGAACTATCTCCCTAAAAATGTATTTAATACAAAAATTTATTTTTATAATACAAAATTATTTTTGATTTTCAAATATTCCACCCTTATTGTCTAAAAATAAATAAAATAGGTAAACAATTTTTTCCATAACATTGTTTAACATTTCTTAAGTTATTTCTCTTATTGCAGCTCGAACATCAACTTTCAGCTCATCATTATTTTTAAAAGTCTTCCAGTAAACTTCATCATTAAGGAATCCCCAAAAGAAAAAGTCCATCAGTGTAAGGTCTGAGCATCGCCGAGGTCAGTGTGGGACCATGTGAAGCAATACAATTATTTTGAAAGCGGTCTCTTAAATATTCTATACTGTTTCTTGAATTATGAGGAGTCCCATCCTATTGAAACAACATATTATTGGTTTCCGCTAAAGGAACATTGTCCAGAATATCTTCGATATCGTTTCTTAAAAAGCGTACGTATCTTTCAGAATTTAGTGTTCCTTCATAAATTACGGGTTCAATAACTCGGCTTCTCAAAATACCACACCACCATGTTAAATCAAAAACGGTGTTGATATCTCGATGTTCGAACGCGATTTTCATTTTGTGTTGACCACTGACGACGATATTTTCTGTTTAAGATGCCATTGTTACAAAAATAACTTTCGTCACTCCAAATAACATTATTAGAAAAATGACGATAGTCATAGCGTTACCTAGTAAACCATTCGCAAAAAGTCATTCTGCGCTCGTAATCGCCAGGAAGCAAAGTATGACAGATTCGGAATTTATAAGGACGGTACGCTTAAGTATTCTTTGTGCGACTGATTTAGGAACAGCGTGTTTCTTTTCTATACTAGGAAATCCTATAGTATTATCTTCTTCTACAGCAAGCCAAACGGTCATTACTTGTTAAAGGTGATTTTTTTTTGCGATGTAACACTGGTTAGTTAAACGCACCATGTTCTCTTAAACGTGTAACTAACCATTGAAAAATGGATCGATTGGGCTGATTCCGTTCTGTATATTTTTGAAAATATTGCATCTCTGCCTGTCAACAATTCTTATTACTCTCGATATAACAGCAAAGCATATGAAATTTTTCTTCATTAGAATAATGTTCCATTACTTTAAGTATAATAATTAACAAATTTAAAACTGACAGACTGTCAAATGTCACATCTAAACGAATTATTGAAAGAATTGCAAACTAATGCAAATGTCTTAAATTATTATTGTCATACCTTAGTTGGAAACGTGCAATAAATAGTAAGTGTGACATGTCGTTGAATTCGGAATAAAAAATAGAGTTAACTAAACATAAAATAAATTTTTTCAACTATTTAAAAAAACAAAGTTAATGACGATCGAGAAAAGCCGAAAGGTCGGATCAAAAATCTAATTACATCACCTGAGAGAGGAGAAAAGTAGCCATGAAAATGTCAAATTTATTTTGACATATCTCTTCAAATAGAATCAGAAATGAATAAAATCCAAATCACAATATACATTGTATACCAGCATATATCTATATATATCTATATATATATATATATATATATATATATATCGTTTGACATGATGTAATGTCAAACGATAAAACAATATTTTGCAATTGTACTGTCCTTACATACGAGGTACGAGCAAAGATTAGGATAAACAGCCGAAAAGAGCGCGAAAGAATGATAAGGTCAAAAAAGACAAAGTGGATTCTGGGAAGCTGCTGGCGAGGGGCAGAGATTTTGAAATTGTTTTCTCGAATCGTTTTACTGTGTTACAAGACCCGGAGGAGATGGAAATTACAAACCCATGTGAAGAAATCGCCAACAATGTGCTTAAAACGGCGGCTTCAATAGCACCAGAAGATAAATGTTTCAAAGAATTAAAAGTTTCCAATGAGGCCATTAATTTAATGAAAAAAAACAGAGGACAATGAAGAATGCAGACAGTCCTTTTGGCAGGGTCGAGTACGTTGAGCTTTACAAAACTACAAGAAAACGTATTCGAGAGGAGACGCTCCGACTCAACATGCAGCTTGTGCAAAAAACTCTGGAAGAAAACAGGGGAATTTACAAAGCTAAGCAGAAGCTAAGAAAGAAAAAGATACGAATATTTTCCTTAATGCATGAAGATGGTACAATATACAAGGAATGGACGGAAATGTTATAGGTTGTCCGAAGATTTTATTTAAAGTTATATGAGGACCAGAATCAGCCAAGAATGCAATGCCCACTGAAGAACAAGTGCCGGATATCATGGTAGAGGAAGTGACAAAGGCTATAGACTGGATGAAAAATGGCAAAGCCCCTGGAAATGATAGTATAACTGTGGAGAGTTAAATGCTGGTGGTCGGACTTTACATAAAACACTAGCAAAATTATACTCAAAATGTCTCAAACAACAAGAAGTACCCAGCTTATACAAAAATGCAGAAGTGATTCTTTTACATAAGAAAGGAGCACGGGAAGATTTAAAGAACTACTGTCCAATAAGCCTCCTATCAGTGGTGTACAAAGTTTTCACCAAGATAATATCCAAAAGAATACTAAGAAAACCAAATGATGCACAACCAAGGCAGCAAGCAGGATTCAGAAGTGGGTTCAGTACAATGGATCACATTCAGATCCTACAGCAGGTCATAGAAAGACACAGCGAATACACTATGCCACTGTGCTTGGCTTTTATCGATTATGAAAAGGCATTTGATTCAATCTTAAAGCGGGCCATAATGGATGCATTGCTTATTCAAGGTGTAGAGAAAGCCTATGTAAATCTACTAGGATCGATATCTGATGAAGCTACAGCTAAGGGCTGAGGAACGATTTGGCTTAAAAATAAACTAGAAGAGTCAGGTCATGTTCAATAAATTTGCTGAAGATAAAAGGATTTCTATTTTAGGAACGGATTTGGAAGTTGTGGATCACTATATATACATATCTTGGGCAAAGGGTTTCAATGGAAGAAGACACCGTCCTGGAGGTGGAACGACGCGTTAAATGTGGCTGGCAGGCATTTGGCAAGCTCAACATAGTGTTTAAGAGCAAACTACCACTTTGCCTTAAAAGAAAAGTCTTTGATCAGTGTGTCTTGCCAGTTATGATATACGGAAGTGAGACCTGGACATTCACATCACGGTCAGTTCAGAAACTTCGAGTACCACAGAGGGGAATGGAAAGATGTATGCTTGGCATTACTAGATGGGATAGAAAGACCTGCACATGGATTAGAGAACAAACGTAAGTGAGTGACGTCATTGGAAGAATAAAGCAATTGAAATGGAAGTGCGCAGGCCATGTAGCGAGGCGATGGGACAAAAGATGGACGAGGGCGGTCCTGGACTAAATA
>JARFXV010002148.1:167500-205717 GCA_031761425.1 Cosmopolites sordidus | reverse complement strand
TGAAGACTTTCAAATAACAATATATTTCTAATTATTAACATAACTTAATTAAGTAACTTAAAGTAACTTAAATTAAAGTAACTTAAAAAGCATCCGAAAAAAATTGCATGAAATTTAGATTGTTTCAATAAAATGTCGATTGTACAATATAATTTCTGTTTCGCTCTTTGATAAGACTAGCACAGCCGTCTATACTATTGACTGTTTGTGATTAAAACATGTAGCAATACGGTAACAATTATCAATTTGAAATGTCTTTGAAGTAAATTATTTTAATAAAACTAAAACAAAAGTATTGTTTCAGTTATGATCCCATTAGGATCCCCGTTACGATCACTTTCTTTTTGAAAAATAATCCAGACTTCAATATTATGTATGTATGATGCTTGTACATTCCTGAGTGGGGGTACGTTGCTTTTAAAAAATTTCTAAATCGTGCATATTCGGAACCCATCCTCTTCCTATCCAATTTCCTTGCTTATTTTCCCCCACTTCACTCTATCCATCCGTTTGTGACCCTGAAGAAAAATTTGGTGATAGCCCTAATTCCGTTCATTATGTATTTCCATTTTTATGGAATTGGAAGCCTGTTTAAAGCTAATAAATAGTAGTTCCATATTTCTTTTAGTCATATGATTTCATTATAACGTACTTATTTACAAGTGTAGATATTACAGATGCGACTGTTGTTATTTTCAGTATGACCTAGCTATAGTCAGTGAACAAAAGCATTCATTAAAACAAAAGTGTATGTAAAGTGTATCCTAAAATTGTCGTAAACATCAAGAATATTTTGCTATAAAATGATACTTTCAATTTGTTAATACTCATTTCGCGAATGGCAAAATATCATATGTTAAGATCATTTTCTTGTTGAAAAATAATCTACAATATTACATTATGATCTAACGACACCAATTTTAACAGTATTGTGGTTTTGAAGAAATAATTGTCAAATAGTTGTAATTTTTCTTTTCGAACAAAATCCATATTCATCTATATACGAACGATCAATGATCACTATACAGAAACATTCAAAATCAACATGATATTTTTATTGAAAAGTAGTAGAAAAACTTTTTATATCGATGTTTAATGTTGAAAAATGAATTAACATCATCATATAATAAATAAGAGCAATTAGAGGTTTCTAAAAAATATTCTATGAAAAATATTGATTAATCGTTCCTTGACAAGGTGTTTTTCTAGTTGGCGCCTGCTTCGTTACCTCCAATTCACCAGAAATATTTCGAATATATTGGCTCCATACGAGGTGTATAAAAGTAATGGGACCAGTGGTGAAGTGCTCGATCTGTCAACACTGTTGGCGGTTCGCTATGAAGTTTTGTCTCAGATTTGGGCAGAGTGCGACGGAAACGTTTGCAAAACTTCAACATGCCTATGGCAACAGTATTTTGTCAAGGGCCCAGGTTTTCAGGTGGCTTAAAGCATTCTGGGAAGGCCGAAACTCAATTGAAGATGAACCTCGCAACGCATACTACTGTTTCCCTATGGAAACATGGAATATGCCTGTTGAAGTTTTGCAACAGTTTCCGTCACACCATGCCCAAGTCTGAAACAAAATATGATAGCGCACCGTTGCTCGAAATTGCTATCACTATGGATCCCCAAGTAACTCTAGGGGATTCAAACTTGCACTGAAGATGCATTAATTGTTGAATTACCTCCACTGCAAAGGGGAACCCAACAGTGTTGCTAGGTCTAACACTATGCCACCAGTCCCAATATTTTATTTACATACCTCGTATATAATATTTTGGCTTAATATTGATATGACCATATTATCGTTTCATTTTCTATATACCTATTTAGGCAGTATAAGAGAATATCAATATTTCAAGGTCATTCCCACTCTATCACACTTAATCAAAATTAATTTCAGCTTGTGAATTGAAATTTGACCCATTATGATTATTAAGGAAAATATAAAAGTATTCATCATAAAATTCCTTGGCCAACTTCAGAATTATAAAAATTACCTATATAAAGTAATAAAAAAATTCTATTTTATACGTACTAATATAACAACTTTTTCTATTTTGCATATTTCATAAAAAAGCAATAAATAAAAAGTTGCTAAACTGACATACTTACTGTTTTTTACAATTGTCTTTATATTCGATTTAAAAATCTATTTCTAATTGCATTTAGCAAATTATAGCACTATTGTTATAAAACCAGTACGCGAGTACTAAATCGATAAATGGAAACATTCACTACAGCAATTTATGTAAACAAAGCGGTTCTGCAGGACGTAAAGTACGACGAACAACGAAATACGTTCGATGTAAACCAAAGACTGGTCGCGAAAAGATTGGATACAACTGGTGTTCCATTTTGTTGTTAATATAATATTCACACGATATTCTTCGGTCAAGTTTTGATATAACTGTATATCCGAATGAGACATATAGTATATATCCGAATGAGTAATGACATATATTAATTGTTTGTTTTCCTAGTAATTTATTTTCTAATTAAAAAAAAAACATCCGAAATAAGAATTAATATACTGTACTATCGCAGTACTGTACAAATATTATCCAAACGTAAATGCCGAGTATTTATTGCAAAATCAAAACTGTTTTAAAGTGTAAAAACAATATTTAAGAAAAATGCCTTTGCCCGAAATAAATCTGCTAATAGGAAACTGTTACGTACGCCAGGAATGTTTAATCCTAAACTAAAACAACCTGATTTAAATAAACTGAATAAGTTGGCTAATTTATAAACGTTGCTTTAATAAATAAATTACTTTGAACACGCTCTGGTGTTCTCTGGTTACTTTTCCACCTAACAAAGAACTACAAAAAAAATATTATATTGATGCGACAACAATGTTCGTGTAATAGGTCCAACGACGTCGTGTACTATAGCAAATGAAATACTTTAAACGTGATTAAAACATCTTAGGAGTTACGTGTCATAGTTTCACATCAGGAAAAAGACACAAACTCAAAAAGCGTAATTAATGGACGAAAGTAACATTACCGATACGATGGGACTACACGTGCTATTTTACATGTTCCTTGAATAACAATCAATTACGATGTATGCTGTGGGTAACTAAGAAATGGGTCAGAAATTCGTAAAAATTATGTCCCAGCCGAAAGTCATTATTGCCCAGACCACACAAATTATTGGCTACTCAGCCAAAATGACTTTCCGCTGGGACATTTGCCTCTTCCAGCACAGTTAACTGATCTTACACCAGCGGACTATTATCTTAATGATAAATTATACGAAAATATCAAGGCCGTCAAAAAGAATCGTGGCTAGTTTTGTTTACAAAAAGTATTAATTAGTTTGTAACCAAGATGGCATGGTATCGTTGGTTACAAAGGTTAATGCAATTTAATTGAATATTTTAAATTAAAAAATAAAAAATGAGGTTTCAAATTACCCCTTAAAAACTGCACAGCGTAAATCACTCAATAATACATGTCTTACAAAATATTTTTAATTAAATTAAAATATAGTGCTTACTTGATTCGCTTGATGCTATTCAAACGTATATATAACAAACTCAATATGTAAACATATTTTTAGTTCCATTAAAGAGGTAAATTGTTCTATTGTTATGAACGATGTCGTTCTTTATGATTACAAATATCCCGTAGTGAGGCATTTTAGGGCAACAACTTACCCATTTCCTTTTTACAACTATTGATGTTTTCACAAACAAAAATTTTAAAAAACAAATATTTTCTTTACCAAAATATGACACTGACTTTAAATGACATTTTATAAAAACAAAGACACGCATGAGAGTTTTCAAACAAAATCGTACGCTATTATTATCATGTTACTCTTTTGAAGACAATGTCTTGGTTTAAGGGCTTATTATAAAATGACATCTACAAATGTCCAGTTAGGGATCTATAAAAACCCAATTAAGCTCAACCTAGCCGATATACCCGCACAAAAATCAATTAATTAAATATTACAGTAGAAAAATAGTGTTTACATTGAAGGGAAACAATGGTTGGATGTGTTGAAATCAATATTCAAAACAAATGAAATGCCTTTGAATTAAATAAAAAAATTAAATAAATCAGTACAACAGCATAACAAATACGAATCACTTGCCTAATCCCCAGCGGTTATTTTTCATTGCTGAAACGCAAAAAACTCGGGCACCATTTACACTGTTGATATTGAAATACTGAAAATGTTTTGCTGAAAATCACTGAAAACAAAGAGGAATCAGTAATGCGCCATCTTTTAGAAATTTTAAGTTCCAAAATGACAATAATATTTTCATATTTTAGAAACCATCTCCTGACATCTGTGTTAAAAATTTTGAAATAACGTAATATAGGGTTTATATATTCACAATAATAAAAGATGAAAAATGTTGACATTAAACTGATTGACATATACGTTCATATTAGCAAAAAACTCCATTTTTTGATATTCTGGGGTTTGGTTCTTTTAAATAAAAAAAGTACATTTTTATCGACGAAAGTGTATTTCATCTACGCTATAATGAATAATTTAAATGTTTAGGTAAGAATTACAGTATACACAAAAATCTGCCCTTTATCTATGGTAAGTTTAAACTTGGTATTTCTGTGAGACAGGTTATTTGTTTATGTTTTTAAGAATGATATCAAGGGAGGTTTTTCTAGAAGGTGTAATTGTATAATTTTTCTACTAAAATATAAGTAATAATATATTTTTATGAAGTTAAAAAAAATTGATGTCAGTCTACACAATAACTAAAAACAGTTTGATATGAAAAAATTGATCTTTCTTGCCTATAGTTCATATATTATTGTATCTTCTTAAAAGCAAAAATAACTGATGTAATATAGAAATAAATATATTTAATTAATATGTATATAATTTTTTATTAATAATTTATGTATATAATTTTTAAAACAATATTTCAGATTAATTTTGAGGGCAAATATCTGAAATTTAAAAGAAAAGAAGACTACTGTATATTTCAGGGCCAAAAATAATATCCACTAGAGATGGAGGTAATTAAACCCATTAAACAATATGAGCGTAAAACTCCAGCTTCAAAACCACAATTTATTATTAAATACACTCCAGTAGAGCCTACTTATTATCTAAAATTTGGATTAATAAGACATCCTCAGGACGGTAAACTTAAATATCCCTTTGACACTTTGGTAAAAGATATAAAAAATATGAAGCTTCCATCACCCACATGGAAAATAAAAGTGGTAGTTAGAAGTAATAAAATATCATCTATAATTTTCACCAATAAGTGTGTGCTGGAAAGAACTGTAACTTTTAATGCAAAAAGTGAATATTTTGAGATTGTAATAGAGAATAAGCCTGCTATATTGTTGGGCTCTCCTGGTATAGCATCATGTATAGAAGACATTGAAATATTACTTAATATTATTCATACTATAAGTGCTAAGAATCCAATGATTTATTATAAAAAATAGTATTTATTTTGTAATTTGGTATTTTCTTAGTTTTTACTATTCACTGTACTTTTATAAATTTGGAATTACCTATGTAATTAAAATGAAATATTGTAATAAAATATTGAAAATGTTTTTTATATAATATATTCTTTCATCCATCCAAATGAACTCTAAGCAGTGTTGAATATTAAATAGAATAAGGATATAAAACTCCCTACCAATGATAAGTAAATTTTAAAATACTTTTTTTTTAATATTGTGTCCCTAAACTATTGACCTAGACTTTGTATATGATTATCTAATGTGCGAGCAAGGTATGAAATGATGTATCACTATGCAAGATTAAAATGTTCTATATTTATTGTTTAATTTGAAAATTAAGCATTTGCCATTTATATCATTAAATCATCTGGCTCTGCATATGGTTCTATCATACCAATGACAGTAGTCAAATTGCAAGATCTTGGTCGCTAATCTTCATCGTAATTTATTATGAGAATATGTCTAGGAAATATAGTATATAACAAATCAATTGTTTTAACATCTCTATGCAATATTGCGCCATCTTCTTGAAACTTCATATCCACGATCCACAAAAATTCATTAATTTGCATTTAAAAATATTTCTTGTATTTTTTCTTTCTCTATATTAAAGTATTCCTCTTTTTTTTGTTTTATTTATGTAGAAACGTATTTTTTTTTTGAAAATTAAGATGACTTAATAGTATTGATGATAGTAATAGTATTGCAAATTATAAGTAGGATGGCTGACATGCTTTTATATTATGTTATAATTCAATGGCAACCAATGATATTCCTGGTTCATTTTTTCAATAATCAATTTATTACAAAAATTAATTATTTGTCTGCTCACATGTAAGCACTAGAATATTTTTAAAATGTTAATTAGAATTTACTTCGACAGCTTCTTATAAATCCTCGTTATCACTAATTGAATGCCGAGCTATTTAAATGGATTATAAATTTAAAATTTATTTAATGGATAAACATTTTTTTACAAAACAGCATTTTCATAGCATTGCTGAATTGGTTAGGTTTTCTTGGTATTAATTTAAGACATTGATTTTGTTGCATTGATCTTTAAAGTAATTCAGATAATGCTGAACTTCTTGTGCAATAGTCCAGAAAATAGTACAATTTAAAGAAAATTATCTTTAGTAATAACTTTTGGAACAAAACTCAATATTATAGCCTTTTATAAAAGAACATTTATACATCTGTACTTCGATTTTGAAATTAACGAATTAAATTGACACAAACCACGGATAATGGTTCATCCGACATTTTCGTTGTAGTTTGGCGAACAAAAATTGGATCACTGCAGATATTTTTCCCGTTCGCATTAGAGTATGCGGCTTTAGGACATTCTTAAAAGAAAAACCAAAAATCATAAATAGCAGGTACAAATATTTTCGAACCAATCTGGTAATAGTAAACTTATTATCACTATCACTTTTTGTAATGGGAAATATCAAAAAATAGGAATTTAATTTTAGTTTTGAAATAAAATAAATTTTACATACATATTTGTTTAATTTAAATCTAAAATAATATACACAGGGACTATAAAAACTGAAAAAATTATATAAATTTTGGGGTAAAAAAAAAGATTAATAAATACTTTAGACAATAAGTATTCAATCAGTTATATGAAATAACGTGTTACATTTATAAACAACAAAACTCTGTAGTCATTTAGCATATTATGGTTTGGTAACCATTATATCTACATGTTTTTTTTATTAAAGTTCTTATCACATGTATACCTTAGAAAAATACTTAAGTAACTAAACTAAATATATTAAATCAAATTAGTCGAAAAAGCAGGTATGTACTTCCTCTATATCTTTCACAATAAAAATCTAACAGCCATATTAAACATTAATAATTTAGCTACATCATAAATCTTAGAGTAATACTTAACTTCACATTTGGATATAATCTGTATTATAAGAAATTCCTTTGTCTAAAAAATAGAAACATCACAACAAATTTAGGTCAAAGTCTTAACAGGTAAAATGGTAACAGTGTGTATATGTGCATTGATGTTACAATTGTGGAAATGAACTTATAGGCTCAATATGGGGTCAACTCTGACTTAAATTTGTCCAAAACACTGTAATATACTAAAAAAAACAAACTAAAATAAATATCACAAAACAGAGTTATATCATGCAAGTAAAATATATCTGCGGTTTTATTTATTATCGACGACATTAATATGAAACCAGATGCCTCTTAAAAGAACACAACATGAAAACATGGAAATTTTTGTTAATAAATCATCAAAAGATATGGCTTTTGTTTTAATGTGTTCTTTAGAATATATAACTAAAGGAGAAATATAATAGTTGATATGGCATGATATATTCATAAATATTTTGTCTAAATGATTTTTAGTAAAATTAATTGAGTAATGGATACTTGTAAATAAACCAAAACATATATCAAACATTTACATTGTATTTTCTAAAAGACATCTTGTTCCATTTATAAATGTACAATAAAACTTTATTTTAAAAAACTAAACGAATGATCTTAGGCAGTTGCTTTATAGATTCTGTGGTTTTCCTTACATTAGTTTTAGACATTGATTTGGCCCCACTGACTTTTAAAACAACTCAACTACAAACTGAACATTTTGTACTAAACGAAGAATATCTAAAAATAAAGTACTACTAATTGTGTTAACTAATCATGTTAGAAAAACGTGCAATTTATAGAAAATTATGATTAATAAATTCGGGAACAAACAACTATTGGTATTATTGTCACCTGCCAAAGAACAATTTTTTGTTGCCAGTGGTTCTGTATTAAAATTCTATTTCGAAAATAATTAGAAAAACGATTTCTGCCATCAGTTTCAGTATGGTTCATAATCAGGTTTGCACAGCATCCAGCTTTATTAAAAATACATTACTTCAATTATTCAAAATTTTCGGTTTTGCCAGGGTATCTCAGCTTCTGATTAGGTATCAGAATTAATTATTATGGAAGCTCGTATTTAGCACTCTTTTTAGCTCTACGAGCCTCTCTGCACAGAGTCCTGCAAATTCCGAGCCACGCTTCTTCATAGCCGTCTTGCTGATGTGAACTGCAAGGGGTGGTTGAGGGCGAAGTACCACGGACTACAGTATCGCACACCAGTCGGGCCAGTCAATCGACCAAGATACCTTGTGAAACGTTCATGAGAGTATCTTTCAATGAACGAAAAGATGGGCGATTTTCTGGCAGTGGAGCCCAACATTTTTTCATAACCTTTTAAAAATAATAAAGTGAATATTGATATATATATATATATATATATATTTGGTTTACATTATACTTACATCATATACTTCCTTGTAACAAGCTTTTGGTTTCTCTAGAATAATGCCTTTTTGAACTCTCTCAACCACTTCAGAATTTTTTAATCGACCATATGGCATTTTTCCGCAAGTAAATACCTCCCACATTAAGACACCTATTAATTTGAATATATATTAAAGAACAATATTTTTACTATCATCAATATATCTTACCATACGCCCAAACATCAGATTTTGATGAAAATCTGGTATAATTCAATACTTCTGGTGGGGCCCATTTAATTGGGAACTTGGAACCTCCAGAAGATGTATATTGGTCATCCAAAACATATCTAAAAGATAAACAATTTGTAAAACTATTGATATAATGTGAACATTTTATCGGCTCGGTTATACACATATAAAGGGTTGGCGAATAAGGGCAATAACTTTAAAATGAGGTACAATGATAACTAATGGGTGATTTTTTTAGTGTGTCTGAACTTCCGATAGAGGTCGCTGTGAAACAAAGAGCTTGTGAGTTTGCACGCAAGTGTATAAATATGTGTCTCAATAATCTGATAAATCATCACGGAACGTTTATCAGAGCAAGGCTTGTAAATTGTCGAAATTTATTTTCAAAATCAATGTTCTGTGCGCCAAAGTTATGAGCACATCGTGAAGATCTAAATTTTTCAATTCGTCGGCGTTCGCAGGAAGTTGGACTTTGTTATTCGACTAGGCGGATTATTTAATTCCCAATTTGAATGGTAGTGATCTGGAGGAGATGTGGTTCCAACAGGACGACTCCACATCTCGAACAACCAACGCAACAATCGATTTATTGAGGGAATAATTCGGTGATAAAATTATTTCGAGGAACGGACCTGTTAATTTGCCACAGAAATCATGTGATTTAACACCTTTAGATTATTTTCTTTGGAATTATGTTAGAACTTTGGTCTACGCCAAAAAAACAGGAACTATTAATGCCTTGGAAGCCAGCATAACTCGGAGAATTGCGGGCATAAGACCTCAATTGCTTGAAAAAGTGGTCGGAAATTGGATTGACAAAATGCACTTTGTCAAAAGTAGCCGAAGCGGACATTTGTCCGAAATTGTTTTCAAACAATAATGTCATTGACTGTTATTTCACATAAAATAAATAGTTTCAAGCATCTAATCTGGTTGTTGTTTTATTTGAATTTAAAGTTCGGGCGCACTAAAAAAGTCACTCTATCAAGCGAAAGTTCGTTAATTTTTATTTTATCTTGAAGAACAAATAATGGTATTATGTTTTGAAAATAATGTCGTTCAAATGTCCGCTGGGGGGTTTTTTAATTCTGTAAACCAGAGATTTAATATAACCTCACAAAATAATAATCCAAGGGCGTGAGATCGCATGATCTTGTGCGCAGTGGACATTACCATTTCGCGAAATAACGAATCCGGGAAACTTTTCGTACTTTTCGTTTATATCCACATGATCAGGCTAAAAATATCATGTTAGCATATTCCTATAGCGTTCACCATTAACACTAACACGATTTCCATTATCGTCTTCAAAACAATATGGCGCTGTTACTCTTTCAGTCCAAAAACAGCACCAAACAGTGACTTTCTGAGAATGCAGAGGTAACTTCTGAATCACTTGAGAATTTTCATACACCCAAATCCTCCAGTTATGCGTGTTCATAAACCTGTTAAGCTAGAAGTGCGCCTCGTTGGAAAATATTATTTCTGCTCCAAAGTGGGTGGTTGAACGACATTATTTTCAAAACATAACGTCATTATTTGTTCTTCAAGATAAAATCAAAATTACCGAATCTACACTTGCAGTTATCATTGTGCCTCGTTTTTAAGTTCTGATGCTCTTATTGAACAACCCTTTATAAACTACATCCTCTATTCTAAAAAGCGTGTTTGAATTGAAGTTCAGAAATTGTAATTTTGTTGTTTTGACGTTTTGTAGTATACAAAATATAGTTCAAACTGATTTCATTGTGAATGAGATTTTTGTGATCAATATAACTGGCTTAACAAAAACACAATAAATATAATGATGACGCTGTATTAAAAATTTACCATTGATATAACAAATTAAATACGTACAAAAACTGCAATACAGGAAGTTTATATGTCATCTTATTATTATTATTAAATATTAATTCATGTTTGAATTTCAAATAATATAAACATAAATAGTTAAGGAAGGAAAAAGTTAGATAATTAAATTCCTAATGAGAAAGGTTATACTTGTTCTCAAATTTGTCGGAAAGTTAAAAAATCTAATACCAGTGAAGTGAAGTATAATAAGTGAAGGTATAATCGCTACATTTAGACAGTTGTGAAAATTAAAAATAAAAGCTTAATTAAGTCAGTTTCAGTAGCGTTAAGCCATTAATTTTTGTAGAGAATCGTGTAAAAACTAATGCCAAATAATGTATGTATATGGTTCCCAAAGTGTGCCAGACAGCGCTATAAGCCAGTGAACTAAAATAGTAATTTGCTCAATCGTTAATAGATGGCGCCGTGTAATCAATTTTTTCGAGATTTGTCACGTTGGTTGCGTATAAAAATAGGATTCAGTTCGGGGCTGTGTTGCGCAGTTCACGTTCGTTAATGGCAGAGAGACGTCTCCGAGGGTGCTCAGAGGGGCACCGACGAGAAAATTGGCACATGAAATGCTGAAGACAGGAGATTGGTTTGGTTTTTTCTTTTATCCTCTACCTTCGAGGGATGATCCAAACCACCCTGTTTGGAGATTAAAAATGGAAATGGGAAGATAAACAGTCCAAAAGTTAAGTGAAGTTAAAAGTGTGGGAATCGGTTCGGTTTGGTGTGTTCTGTTAGCTTTCATTATTTGTAAACATCAATTGACTAATGCTGTAACTAAAGATTTATAAATGGTATTTCTCGTATTTAACACAGATTTCGGGTATTGCTATCATTTTGAAAAAAGAGAAATTGAAAAAGAATAATCGTATATATCGTAAAAGTCACAATCAAAATTATCGAGTATATAAGTACTTATATTCATTCGATAAAAATTTTACTTCCAACCCTTTATTTCGTATATATTATTATAAGCTCCTGGGCGCTGACAGATAATTGTGTAAGTAGTTTTTAAAGATATTTATTGCAAATGTTGTGAAAATATTCACAACTCAACAACTTTCCCCGTTGGGTTGAACGGTTGATAGTGAAGTTCGAGATGAGATGTCGTGTAAATGCAGCACGTAGAAGTTTAGAGAAAGTACGAGTACAGAGTTTTATTTGAAAAGTTGAAGAAGAAACACGTAGAAGTTTTGAAGATAATTCCATGAGAGATTGCACGGTAACAGCACGCAAGTAGTTCTTTGCCCATAAAAGTGTAGTCAAGTGAAATATAATAGTTTCTATTAGGTCAGCAGTATTTGTACCAGGTGTGGCGGATAATAATTTTTAATTTTTTTAAGAGATGGCGCTGGAAAGGTAGGAAAATGGGTACCACATCAGCGGAACGACAACCAGATGGAAAAGCGAAAAACGGTGTACTAGATTTTGCTTACTCGGCATGAAAGAAAGACTTTTTTGCATCGAATCGTAACTGGAGACTAAAAATAGGTTAACCCAGGACAACTATCAACACCGAGCGCAAGACCCAATCGTTTTGGAAAGTTTTCAAGACAATGCATTTGGTGGGATCAGTAGGGTGTCGTGTACCATGAGCTTCTGAAAACAGGTGAAACAGTGAATACCGTTCGCTACCATCAACAAATGATCAATTTGAACCATGCATTGAATGAAAAGCGACCAGAATAGGCTACAAAGCACGGAAAAGTAATTTTGCAGCATGACAAAGCCCCATCACACACCTCGAAAGCGGTCAGAAACACCATTTCTGCACTTGGCTGGGAACTTTTGCCCCAACGGAGATGTCGATGGGGAAAAAGTTCCGGAGATTACGGAGATGTCGAAAAATGGCTTGAAGACTGGACCACCTCAAAAGATGTACGGTTTTTCTGAGAGGGCATCCACAAATTGCTAGAGAGCTGGGAAAAACGTGCAGCTAGCGATGGCGCATACTTTGAATAAACCATTTTTTACCTTTCTCCCAAATTAAACGTGTTTTTTTTTAATTAAGAATTATTAACCGCCACACATGGTAAATATTCATATGAATAAATTTATATATTTGAATGTTCTGCCTATTAATTCAAAAGCAAGATCCATTTCCCTGTGGAAATAATAAAATCCCTAAATGTGTGGATAAAGTTTCTATCATAAGAACTTGAAATTAGTTTATCGTAACGCATCAAAATTCAGTTTGTAAAATGGCAAGGAATAATGCAAGTTGCAATATCCAAAGTCGTTAATTGTTCAAGTCAAGTCTTACTATATGCCATCAAACTTTGCGGAGTGCGAAGGATTACGCAATTTTTAAAAATGTCGAAAATGGATTTCATTAGAACGTATGGGCCGAAATTAATAGAAGAATGGCAAAAAATGCCAATTCGAAGCTGGCTTGAAAGGCTTTTCTGCAGCCAACAAAAAATGACGCTACGTATTTGTACAAACAAGTGTACTATGTATGAAAATGCTTACCTTCCATGCTTCTAAGTAAGTTAAAATGATATTTAGAAGCTAACCTCTACAATATGACTCACAAATATCGTGGCTTCTTTATCAGAAATAATTTAAAAAGTATTTTTCTTAAGCAAGCATCAATCCCAAGCAATGCTTTACTATAATTTTACAATGTGGTATATAGAGTAACGAAGTCTATGAAACCCCATATCATCACCTAACTTTTCCACCGAGTAGTATATATATGGTCATATCGTCGCTCATAACATTATGATCGGTTAGTCCGTTAAGAAGCTATTTTGAAAAGTGCCTCATCGGAAGGAGGAGGACCTACATCAAGAATCAATTTAAAAAATAAATGAAAGCTACTTTGGGTTGTCTCGATGAGGTCATGAATAATATTCTGGAAGACAATCGGAATAAGACCTTTTTTGGTAAATACAGAGCGTTCATTTAATCCCGAAACGCATGTGGCCTATAAATGTGGACAACCGACACAAATTCGTAATGATTAACATGAAATCACTAAACTAGGACATACACTTAATGTATTTTTTTCAGTTTTTATAAATAATCTTTTTCTTTGAATTATATGCACAGTTTAGCACTAATAATGAAAATAAACATAGCATTTGACCAGTCCTACATTATTTTAAACCTAAAGTAAAAAAAAATGTTAAATTAAGTCCAACGGAGCAGATGCCATGTAAGGAAAAAAGAAGAGAAGCGTATGTCGTAGATTTTTTTATGGAAAATATGGATGAAATGCAAACGAAAATTATTTCTTTTATATAAACAAATGGGTTTAATAGGTGCTTTTAAAATATTTTTTGTTGCTCTAGCAGCATAGACACTAACAAAAATCTTAAAGAAGACAACTAATAAATTGAAAACAAACGTCGAACAATTCTCGATGACAGGTCTAGGGGAAATTTTATTAAAATTTTTGGTGACAAGATATCGCATTTAAATAATTTAACTTAAACAATTATAGTTCTTAAATTTAAATAAGTCACTAGTCACCTGGGTTACAGGATTAAACAAAGGCTTGCGACAAAAAAAGGGGTTCGGGATTTTTCATAGTTTTGTATTTGAAAATATTTTAAGCATTTATTCGAGGCAAAGTCCCTGGTGCACCTTAGACCCATTATATTATGTATAAGAAAGCACCCGCTTCAAAGCAATATGTTCAAATTCTACACTCAATGAAGCCCTAGAATAAGAAATAAATGGAGTTAACTTTGTGAAAACTGTGAACCTTTGAGGTAAGGTTTTTCAAAGAACTTGTAATAGTTCCACAAGAATATTAGGATTCAGATTCTGTGATGGAAGCAACCAAACTACAATTTATTATATTTGAAACTTCTTAAATATTCTTACATGGTTTATGTGTGCCCATCATCATTATCATATTTCAAATGTTGATTTTCTATTGAACCATAGTCCCATCATTATAATAATTCACGCACTCTAAATTCACTTTTATATTTTCAGCATCTAATAAGTTGGTTTTATTGGAAGAGACTGAACTGATGCTTGAAAAAATCTTCTGGTCACTATAGTGATATTAATAGATTCTGCGAAATGTGTTGTGGTTTTGTTGGTTGTTCACTATCCACAAGTTTTCTTTTAACATATTTTTGGAATCTACATAAACAGGTTAGTATAAAAGCTTCTGAAAGCACTCGGAAGAAACACAAATTAATCGGGATAAATGGCTATATTATTTTTCAAAATATTCTGCTTTTGAAGCATCAATAAACATTTGCATTTTGCTGAACATTTGAACACAAGGTCATAAGTCAGGGCTATATAGCGGATGATACAAAAATTCGCAGTATTTTCTCTTAAGATGTCGATTATTTGAGGGGAATTGTCATGAAAAAGGATGATGCGACGATTCCGATTTATTACAAATCATTTACAACTTTCGTCAAACAAATTGTTGTATATCAATCACAACAGATAGATACAATATATTGTTGGAAACACTGCGTGAACACAAAAGTTTTGTTGGTTTTGGATCATTCTGGAACACTTGCTCAACTGTGAAGATATTTAACACCAAATTTATTAACAAAAAGTTTTTACATCCACATGTTTATGTAATATCGTGTATATATGTATGTCACTACCTAGGGATGCCTTAATATCACTGTATAGTATATGTCGATCAATCTCTATCATTTCATTTACAACGTCGATCAAACGAAAATGAATGCCGTGTCTAAGACATGCGCACATACTTAAATTCTGCAAATCAACTATATAAACATTTGTATTAGTGTTTCATTGCCAAGAGCCGAATAAAGATGTTCAAGGCATTATTGTTTAGTGCATCAAACTGATAATGGTTACCGAAAAGCGCTTCGAGAAATAAAAAAATAAGTTATTTGGTGTTTCATGGTAAACCTCATGAAGTTTGACGGTTATATTAACAAAAAATCTAAAAAGTCAGGAATGCTTGATTGGGGAAGCATTGACCTACGTACAACCGTGGTAAAGACAGAATAAGCTAGACACTATGAATTTTGAAAATTTCGTAACTCAATAATCAATCAGATTAATGATTTTTATTATTTGGCGACTGTAGTTACTACTATCTAAGGTATTATTACCTTGCCAGCCCAAAATCAGCAACTTTCACTATATTTTCGGTACCAACCAAGCAATTTCTCGCAGCAAGATCTCTATGTATATAATTGTGTCTTTCTAAATAAGCCATCCCTTTGCACACCTTTAAATAAAAAAAATGCTCTTATTATTTATAAGTGTATATATTAAATATTAGACATTTACCTGTATACACATGTCTAATAATAATCCTTGATTGCTACTCAAGGACTGTTCATGCCTTCTTAAATGGTTCAAAAGAGATCCATGCCTCATATATTCAGTAACTATAAAAATGGGTCTGTTTTTGCTGCATACTCCATAGAGCTGCACTAAATTAGTATGCTGCAATTTTCTGAAATAGAAAAATATTATATTAGTGTTTGCTATGTACGTATATGTACGTAGTTGCTATGTACGCATCCGGAATTGGCAACAATGGTGTCGCTGTTGACTGTAAACATACTCAGAATATTTTGTCATACTATTTATCATGTTTAGTGACTTGAAAATTTCATCTGTCAAAAAATGGAATTAACTCTGAGAATTTTGGTGCGATGATTTACTACGATTTTCGACGTGATTCTCAACAAGTGCATCAATCAACACACTTTGACTTTTGGCGATGAAGCACCATCTAAAACCACTTTATATCACTGGTTTAATGAATTCAATCGTGGCCGTCGTTCGCTCACGGACGAATTTAAAGAAGGTCGTCCAAAATTGGTTGTTGTGCCAGAAAACATCGAGACTGTGCGCGAACTGATAAAGCAAGATCGTCACCGTGAGACTGAGGCATCCCTGGGCATTAGTATAAGCATATCCAAGATTTTACACGAAGATTTGGTCGTGAAAAAGATTTGTGCGCGTTGGATTCCGCATAATTTGGTGCAAAGAACTGCTCAAAAATACAAGCGTTGTGCGTCAAAAGGCATGTATAACATCTAGTCAGGTGACGAATCTTGGGTCTCGAGCCCGAAAGTAAACAGCAGTTGGCAGCAGTATGGCCCTTTCAAAATGAGCCAAACTCAAAAAAAGTTATTCGCGCAAGAGGCACTTTGAAGCAAATGGTTGCCTATTTTTTTTGGGATAAATGGGCATGTGGCTATAGTGGCGTGGCACTAGAGAATCGTAGAATGGTCAATTTTGAATGATACACAATCATTTGTTTGCCAAAAGTCTTTGAAGAAATATGAAAAAAAAAACAACCAGCGACGCAGGATCATTCTTCACCATGGCTACGCGAGCTCTCACACAACCGATCGAACTCAATATTTGACAAAACATTGAATTGATGGGTCATAAGTCGTACAGTCCAGATTTGGCACCCAATGATTTCTTTTTGTTCCCGTCCGTGAATAATAAACTACGTGGTCAACAATTTTCGACGCCAGAAAAAGCAGTTGCTGCGTTCAAAATGCATGTTTTGGAGATACCTCAATCGGAATGGAAAAAGTACTATAAAAATTGGTTCATACGTATGCAAAAGTGTATCGAACATCGCGGAGAATATTTTAAAAAACAATAAAACTATTTTCAATGATAAATATTTGTACATAAATATATATAAACATAAATATTTGTACCTCGTACTAAAGTAATCATGGGTCGCACTAGACAACGTATTGCTGAAGAAATGAAATGCCTTTAATGTAGCATTTAAGAAGCCAAATCAAATCTTTTTACGAATTAAATTTATTACGAATGCAACCAAATGGTCACCATTTGTAATTGTTTAAGTTTTGAAAGAATCATATGTGATCCAAAAACAATCAGAAAAGAGAGGTCATCCAAGAAAAAATTGATACCAGAGACGTTCCAAAATATTCAAATAATAATCCCCTTTCTTTCAATTTTATTATCCATAGTAGAGGTTTTAGGACGATCACTCCCCCGATCAAGTTTTAATTAAATGCTAACCGTTTTTGGAAGGACCAAACCAATAGCATATTTGTGTATGTGTTATGCAACCATTTTTATACACTTGTTTTAGTAATTTAAACGTTTTACTATGTGTGGCGGTTAATGATTCTTATTTTTTTCTTAAAAAAAGCACTTTTAATTTGGGAGAAAAGGAAAAAATGGTTTATACAAAGTATGCGCCATCGCTAGCTGCACATTCTCCCCATCTCTCTGGCAATTTGTGGATACCCTCCCGGAAAGACCATACATTTTTTCAGGTTATCCAGTCATCAAGCCATTTTTCGACATCTCCCTAATTGTTGAAGTATTTCATGGAAAGTGTGTGAGACATCGATGAAAACAAGTGGTAGTCGGAAGGGGTCAAGTCTAGTGAGTTCTGCGGGTGGAGCAAGAGAGAACAAGTGTGATGAGGCGTTGTCGTGCTGCAAAATCACTTTTTCGTATCTTGTAGGCCATTCTGGTCACTTTTCGATCAATGCATGGTTCAAATTGGTCATTTGTTGAGGGTAGCGAACAGTATTAACTGTTTCACCTGCATTCAGAATTTGTTGGTGCAGATTTTCCATCTGGCTGTCGCTCAGCTGATGGCTTCAGCTGATGTGGTACCCATTTTGCCTTCTGGATCTTCCCTATGGTATGCAAATAATCACAAATAGTTCGGCGACCAACATATACCCTCTCTGTCATTTGTTGTTGAGTTTGCATATCGTCTTCTTCCAACAATGCCTGCAATTCGGCATCTCCAAATTTTTTCGGCTGACCTGAGCGTTCTTTGTCTTTCAAGCCGAAATCACCACTTTTGAATCGTCTAAACCAACGCCCACAAACGTCTTGCGTTGGGACATTGTCACTGTAAGTTTCCACATGTATACGACGGCTCTCACTTGCTTTTTTCTTTTGATTCAACAAGAAAAGCAATACGTGCCGCAAATGCTCTTTATTTGGCTCAAAACTCGACGTGTTTACCACATGAAAAAAAAATGACGTTAACTCAAAATCGTTTAAACATCAACGACATTTTGAAAGGTACTGTCGTAGCAACAAGATGACATAAGAGATTAGACTGTGAATCGATCCTTGTTTCCAGCGCCATCTCTTAAAACAATTAAGAATTATTAACCGTCACCCCTGGTTATGGAGCTTTAGTATGTTGATGCATTGTTTCAATGATGTACACGGAATAATTTTTATTTTTCATGCTACATATATGATTAAACGAATAAAATATATTGTACAATCAATAACTAACATCAATTATATATGTATAAAAGCAACAAAGCAAACAAATATATAAAACCAAACAAATAATCAATTATGAGGTCATCCAGGCAACTGAAACTGTTAATGCCGAACACTGCCATAATTGAATCAATACATTGACTGGTAAAAAATATTAATTAATCAGTGAGTTATTATCAAAAAGTAATTTTGTTTTACGATAATGTTAAGTCGTACCTGAAGTTCTTGAAAAGTTAAACTTCGTATAGCTTATTATTCGACTTAAGACTATTCTTTGTTCTGATTTTGATATTGTATATGTTAACTGGATTTTGGTTTCGGTTTATAGAAATACAAAAATAACTATAATAATAATTGCCTTAAAATAAAGTTAAAAATATTTTATATTAATACACAATAAGAAAGTGTTGACCAACGTAATTATGAGGGTTATTTGAAATGTTCTCGGCCTAGCATAGAGATGGCGCAAGTAGGACCAACTGACTATATGATATCTGTCAGGTATGATTCATTAGATGGCGGGCTGCGAAGTTTCATACGCGTACGTTTAGGGGCTTGTTTGTGCTGATTGAAAAGCAAGCAATTGATGTTCGAGCTGTTATGAAGTACCTTGTTTGGAGGCGTTTAACCGCGACCGACATACAAAATTAATTTTATTCAACTTTAAAAGATCTTTCCCTTCGTTTCGGATAGTAAAAAGTGGATGCTGAATTTAAACGTTGTCCTACATCCGTTGAATCGTCACAAAAATCCACAATTCGTATTAAATGATCGCCGACTGACAATATGCGAGCTTGCTCATAAAAAAAAGGTAAACATTTCGATAGACCCTGTACACTACATTTTATACGATATTTTGGGTATGAAAAAGTTTTCGACTTGATGGGTGCTGTTTTTGTTAACAATTGACCAAAGACGCATTCAAACAAAAACTATTTCGGATTTATTTAAAAGCGATTCGATGAGTTTCTTCGGCGTTTTATAACAGTATATGAAACATGGTTTCAACACTACCGTCAAAGTTGAAGCAGCGGTCCAAATAATAGATGGGAACAGGTGAAAGTGCACCAAAGAAAGGAAAAACGGTTCCATCAATAAGAAAAGTCACGGCTATGGTTTTCTGGGATTCTCCTAGTGTGGTGCTAATAGACTCCCTGGCAAAAGACCGTCACAGAGAAGAATTACACTTCACTACCGGACCAATTGAAAGGCACTATTCAAACTAAACATCCATATCTGGTCGAATAGAAAGTACTTTTTCACTTTGATAATGCGCCTGCATACACACATACACGTGCCCGGTTGTTGTTGCAAAAACTTCATAATCTACGCCTCAAAGTACTTCCACATGCGTCATATTTGAAGAATTTAGCTCATAGCTAGCGAATTTGGCTCTCTTTGTAAACCTGAAGAAATGGTTCGCTGAACGGAGATTTACTTCAAATGATGCCGTCAAAGCTGAGGTAACCCTTTATTTTTCAGAGCTAGACAAATCGTATTTTACTAACGGTACTAAAAAGTTGAAACGTCGTTGGTTTAAATATATTGAATTGCAAACAATTCATTGTTTTTCGAACATATCACAGTATCATTCGAACTTTTCAAATGATACTACGAGCTGTGGCTATTAAATAACGAGACTGACGCTGCTATAGAAGAAGTACGAATGCACCAAACGCTGGCGACCAACAGCTGTTTAGCGTGAAGCTTTCTCTTTCGAATGCAGTACCACGCTTGTCACGCGTGCCACGCTTATGTAAACAAATCCGTATAATCGTAGTCTTCTTTCGCATTAGAGTTGTTTTTTTGTTTCGCCGGAAAAATGTTAAGTGTAACAATAGAGCAACGAATTGTGAAATTTCACTTGAAATTTGGAAAAATTGCTACTGAAACTTATAATTTAGTGAAAGAAGTGCATGGTAATGAATGTTTATCGCGTGCACGTGTTTTTGAGTGGTTTAAGTGTTTTCAAGATGGTCCACGCCCGGGTCGCCTTTCTCCACTTCCTTCAAAAACGGATGACAATATACAAAAAATCGGTAATCTGGTTCGATCTGACCGTCGGTTAAGTACTCGTACGATTGCTGAAACTGTAGGAATTGACAAAGAATGCGTACGGCAAATTTTACATAACGATTTTAACATGCAAAAAGTGAGTACCAAAATGGTGCATAAAATTTTCACGTTTGAACAAGAAGCTCGCAAAAATGTGCGACTTCTATCTGTTTCCTAAGGTAAAGGAGTCCGTTGAAGCTGTGAAAGAGAAAGCGGCACGTGTTCTGAAGCAGCCGACAGAAGACTTCCAGCACTGTTTCGAACAATGGAAGATTCGCATTAAGCATTTTAGGGATAGAGGAGGGGTGTATATTGAAGGTGATAAGCAAATTTGTATGAAATCAAAATAATATGTTTTACAGCGTCAGTCTTGTTATTTAATAGCGACCGCTCGTATTATTGCTGAATAAATCTTGTTAATATAATTTCATAAACTAATAACATATAAGCTTACGTCATAACTTTTGCTTCTTCAATGAAATCGTCTTCAGACATTGTTCCCTCTTTCATCATTTTAACGGCAACATCAATGGAGCCCCTCCATTTTCCTCGCCGCACAACACCAAATTGTCCTGAACCCAATTCTTCAAGAAGCATTAGTTCGTTATGATCTATTTCCCATTTATCTGCAAAAAAATAAATATATTAAATTATTAGAAAGTAAGAAGACATATCTTCCAAAACAATCCTGATACTTTGACATTTTTAATATATGGGGAAAATGTATAAACTAGATGCACAATACCTTGTTGATCTAGTGGTCGGCATTTGGTCATCTCCAACACCCATACTCTACATTTTTAACATGTTGACGTACAGCTACAAGTTTCATTAGCTTTGTCCGGAAAGGAAAATTCGTAGGGATTTTCCATTACTTGATTTTTTAATGCTTGTAAATAAAAATCTGTGTTGGATTAGTAATACTTGTTTGCATATTAATAAGTCATGTGGTATTTATAATATTTATATTCAGATTCGTTTTGATTTACCTTCAGTTAGTCAAACTGATTCATATTGAAAATGTCGGTCGATATCTTGCATTTACGTCACATTATGCTTTTATATCTGAGAGAGGACAAGGACGTTTTTGAAACAAAAAAGAAGATTTGTGCCGTTTACGGAGAGTGTTCTGTTGGTGAGACCATGATGCAAAAGTAGTTTGGTCAGTACAGGGGGCGGAGATTTTGACCTGGAAGACAGACACCACTCTGACCGCCATTCAAGTACTGTACATAATAGCCGAAGATCTACGCACCACGGTTCGTGAGTGCCATGCAACGTGCAACGAAAAAATTCATTGGGGTTGCCATGGTCAGCGGTTATAAGACGGAGTTCTTCTGAAGAAAATTATGCTTTGCATTTGGTGGAACTGGAAGAGACCTACCTATACCATCTAGGACCTACCTGTCCAATATTTTCTCTACTGTCCCAATTAAATCGGCGAAGGTAACAAAGAAAATCAGAAAAAATTAGCTAACATGACAGGCATCGTGTTTCATCACGTAAATGCGCATCCACACGTTTCAGTCTAGACCCAGCAAAAATTGTTGAGCTTCAACTGGGATGATTTGCCCCATCTACCTTACTCACCGGACATCGCATCCTAGAATTGCCATCTATTCCGCCTCCTCCAAAATTGTTTAAATGGGAAATCTTATAAAACGGAAGAAAACAACCTGTTGACATTTTTTTGACAATAAAGGTGCTAATATTTCGCAAAAAGGCATTATGGATCTACCACTACATTGACAAAAGTTGTAAATATTAATGGTGATTATATAAGACTAAATAAATATTTACATAAACCATTTGCGTTTCTCTTTCGCTTAAAAAATCCCTAACGAACTTTCCGGACAACCCGATATTAAAAATGATCCAATGACTATGCAGATTGCTATTTATGTATCCAAAATTGGCAACATTGGTGCTGCTAGGCGCCATCTGATATACACATCGTAAAGTTTGACATTGTTGACTGTATACGTACTCAGAACGTTTTGTCACACGGACCCTATTATGTTGTTTAGTGACTTGAAAATTTCATCTGTCAAAAAATGGAATTAACCTGTCAGAATTTTCGTGTGATGATTTACTACGACTTTCGATATGGATTATCTCAATAACAGTTCATCGATCAATTCACTTCGACATTTGGTGATGAAACACCATCTAAAACCACTATATATCACTGGTTTAGTGAATACAATCGTGATCGTCGTTCGCTATCGGATGAATTTAAAGAAGGTCGTCTAAAATCGGTTGTTGTGCCGATAAACAATAGTCGACTGTATGGGTCTTTCAAAATGAGTCAAACCCAACAAAAGCTGGTCGCGCAAGAAGCTCTTCGAAGCAAATGGTCGCCTGTTTATTTGGGATAAATGGGCATGTGGCTACAATGCCACTAGAGAACTGTCTGTCAATTCCATAATATATATTACATAACCATTTATTTGCCAGAAGTATTTGAAGAAATAAGAAAAAAAACAACCAGCGATGTAGGATCATTCTTCACTATGACAACGCCAGTTCTTACACATCGGACCGAACAACTCAATATTTGATTGGTCAAAACATCGAATTGACGCGTCATCCGCCGTACAATCCTGATTCGGTACCCAATGATTTCTTTTTGTTTCCGTCCGTGAAGAATAAACTACATCGTCAATGATTTTCGATGCCAGAAGAAGCGGTTGGTGCGTTCAAAATGCATCTTTTGGAGATATCTCAATCGGAATGAAAAAATTACTATGAAAATTGGTTCAAACGTGTGCAAAAATGTATAGATCAATAAAACAATAAAACCATTTTTAATGACAAATTTTATTTATTATTCCGAATACATAAATAGCAGCCCTCGTAACATCATTAAATAATCGTAAAGTTTACTGATAGATTTTCACATAGTCAGCGTTTTGATATTCTATGACATGGAAACCAACTCAAAACAATGTTTCAACATATAATACTAAACTTATTGTGAAGGTTGTATTTTACTGCGGATGCAATTATTAAAACTTAGATAATGATAAATGTTATCATTTGATAATGATAAATGTTATCATTTGATAATAATATATGTTATCATTTGATAGATATTTTCTGAACTAATGAGCTGTTTTTCCGGGAAGACCGAAGAATGTCTTAAACTATTTAAAGGAATTCGCTCCTGATGACTTTTCATCACCAAATCATTCAACATCTGCTAACATTGGCATTACTTACTGTATATAAGTTAACTTTTCAATCTACCCATACCGATTCTCCTTCAGTAGCATCTTTCAAACGTGGCGGTTTTTATATTTTACTGCAGTTTAGAATTTTTCACACATCCAAATGGTAATGTAATATGTATAATAAATATCATTATCTCAATTTTACATTACATTACAGGCAAAATATTTTAAACTCTTTGATAGATACATACCATGACTAAGGCCAGCTGTTGCTGGTGCTGGTCTATCACAAGGACTAGTTTTCAATCTTGAGGCCAATCCCCCACTGTTATGTTTGTGATAGTTAATCAGTTCTGGAATAGAGTTGCAGCAGTGTTTTTCCGACAAATAGAACTCTCCTCTTGAATTTTGTTTGATGTGATAATGCTTCACATGTGGATGAGGTCTGAAAATAGTAATGAGCCAAATTAAAAAATAACTCCTACAACATAAAATAACCAACAAAAAACATTATTATTGTTATTATTTAAATTAGGTACTACTACCACGCCTTACTGACATTTACATGTGATTAATTCTATTAATTATTATCGATCAAGAAATCAATTATAAACTGGGCGTTTCACCTTTTTTAGTTCATTCTTTACATATTGTCAAAGGCGTATAAATTAACAATAAGGGAGTGACAGCTAAAAACGTTGTTCATTTTTAAAAGTAAAAGAAATTTCCATGTATTTACCTTTATTTACTAATACATAATAATAATAAACGAAGAGAAAGAAATAAGGGAGAAATTATTGGGCGATTTAGAAAAGAATGAAGTAGAAAAGGGTGAAAGGATTGACAGCAAGACAGATTGAAGTAGAAGAGATGAACCAAAATGGGAAAATACAAGAAACAGTGCACTGCGGATATGAGAAATAAAGTTTAAAATATTGACAAATTTAATGCCCAATGGATAAGGAAGTAGACATAATAGAAATAAGAAGAATTGGGAAGCCTGGAGACAATAACTAAAAATCACTTCTTATTCCCTTAAAACTTCCAAAAAAACCTATTTGTTTTGGAACATATCGAAAAGAACAAGAGATTTACATAAGTTATGTTGATTTTTAAACTTCTCTTGACTTAGAAGATAGAGCAGCAAAGTTAAAACATAAAATCAGATTATATATCCGATAAATAATGTCGGAAAAATAGCAGAACTTTTTAAATAAAAAAAAAATTAGTTATTTGGTCAAAATTATTTATTTTTATTCAAAATATATCCCTTCCACATCAATACTCTGCTGGGCACATTCAATTAATGCTAGCATAGATTTTTTATGCCGTTTTTCGGAATCGCCTCAATGGGCCTCGTCACGGCTTCTTAGACTTGTGTAACATTGTCATAAAACGTTCCTTTCATAACCAATTTGAGTTTCGGGAATTGGAAATAGTCACACGGAGATAAATCAGGCGAATATGGAGGATGTTGAAGCCCAGACTTTTTTATCGCCAAAAATTCACGAATAGCGACGGTTTTTTAGCGACGAAAATTTTGTGAATCATATCTTTGGTCGTAATTAATTCCTCCGCTATCCATCTCACAGACAAATGCATATCGTAGGCGATCATTTCACGCACGTTTCACGGCCTGACATCATGACCGGCCTGAAATCGCGTATATCACTCAGAACAGATGTGTGCTGAATAAGCAATCATCAGCACAAACTTTATTCATCAATTCGAATTTTATTTATTATTTAGCTTTAGCTTATTTATTTATTATTTAGCATTTAATATTAGCTCTTTGTTCCATCATGTTTTCAAAAAATCCACCGTCAGTTACCGTCATCGACGTTGACTGGTCGAAATTTTCTTACGGACAAGAAAGTCCGTTACACAAAGGCCAGGATGGTCAAAGAAGGGATGACAATTTTCCCGTGGAACTCCAGCGACTATCGGGTGCTGACCAAGATATCATATACTCAACTGAAAGAGAATAAAAAGCACCAGGTGGTGCTGAAAGGCGTGCCGAGAACAACCACAGTAGAATAGATAAAAAAACGATAACCGCCATCTACTACCAATTGTCTTGGTTAAAATCAAAGACGAACGGATTTTTGGCCTCAAATACGTAGATAGACTTGCGGTCAGAACGGAACGCAAGATGAAGATTGATGCACGATACTATGTTACCGATGCCAAAGATTAGGCCATGTCCAGCGGAACTGCGGGTTCCCGTTTAGATGTGTCAAGTGCGAAAAGGAGCACATTAATGCCCATTGATGAAGGACAATGACAATTAAAGCCACCTGCATCAACTGTGAAGGACCTCACGCAGCATCCTGATGCGTGTGATACCGAAGATGGAAGGACACGAAACTCCCACAGAATTATAAGGCGATAAGCTTATTGTCGTCAATAAGCAAGGTTGTAGAAAGTGGGGTGCAGAGAACACTGGAGAAGGTGCTCAAAGACAGCAGCATCTTTCCACCCGAGCAATTTGGGTTTAGAAAAAA
Organism: Cosmopolites sordidus; assembly: GCA_031761425.1. Classification (NCBI taxonomy): domain Eukaryota; kingdom Metazoa; phylum Arthropoda; class Insecta; order Coleoptera; family Curculionidae; genus Cosmopolites; species Cosmopolites sordidus. The sequence goes on along the minus strand of JARFXV010002148.1, from coordinate 178,904 downwards.
CCACTCGGCTGAAGAACAACTTCTGAGTTTGACAGAATACGTGGCAGAAGGAACCACAACAAGACATACAACATATGGAGGCCGAAGTACCGCAAGGCGCGGAGTTAGCGCACCATTTGTATAATGTATACATGAGCGATATCCCGAGGAGGGCACTGTATAGCCCTGTATGCTGAAGACACAGCTATTATGACCACATCCACACGTCCGGCCTACGCTATCTCTATTCGTACTCTCAAAGGAAAATAAGACCCAGTCGACTACTGTAGACCTGATCTGGCAAGATACAGTGAAATATCTCGTGGTTACTTTCGACAAAGGAATGACATGGAGCATCCACACAAAAGCAGTGCGGAGGAATTCCGCTGCAGCTACGAGGATAATATACCCGCTACTCTGCAGGAATAGCAAATTGGAGGAGAAAATAAAAATTCTCCTGATTAAATCAGTAGTAAAAATATAATGCATCATAATACATGGACCGATCGCGTGGGTCTACGCGGCAATATCATATTGAACCTCATTTATTTCGTCAGAAAAAAACAAATCAATTATTGGATGCCTAGGCGAAGAAAGAAGAAAAGCGCAGCGATAATAGTGCGTTTGTGGCAGTGAGTACCGTAAGTATTTATATTATTGAAAAGCTGAAACCCCTCTGGTACTTGTCCAACAGAGGGGGTGCGAAGTTCTTGGCCCACCCTGTCCGGCGGTCAAGCTGCGGAAACATCAAGGAGATAAGATAACAGTTTTAAAGTACCCTAGTCACGGAAGTCTTATCCCATCTTCCAAAGTGCATATTCGGGGTTATTTTAGAAAATAACCTCGAGTGGTTGGAGGGGGCGCAAACCATCGTGTTTTTGTAACAAAGCGATAAAGGTATTGTCACTTTAAGCGCTATAACTTGACAATCCGTTAATCGATTCTAATGATGGCGGTCTCACTTTATAGAGGAGATATACAGCTTTCAGATTATATGTTGTTTCAATATATGGCGCTAGTAGTTTTCTTCGAATTTCAAAAGTTATTTTTCTGACATACTATATATGTAAGGATTATAAGAATGCTCCACAGCAATTATATTGCCAGAATGGAGTACGAAGGTCAACCAACTGTACCAACAAATACAAATAAATAAAGCCGCATTCTATCAGCAACATTATTAGTAGTAATCATGTTGTAGTAACGTATTTAAAAAACTAAAAAACCTTAAATTTGTGGACCACAAATTGGCAATAAACAAAAAACAGAATTAATAGGAGAAGAACAAATGTAATTGGAGCGAGTAGGGATGGATGAAATCACAAGGTGGTGCCAAGGATAATATCGATAGAAAACAAAAAAACTTTCCGAAAAACGACCTGTTCTGAAGATGTTCTGGACGAAGACGAAGTTCTGAAGTACCATGGAGAATGATGTGATGGTATATGTATGTTTTTAATAGTTGACAAATATTTTTTTTTTCCGAAGACTTCAGTAATACTAACAAAAGTATATTTAAAATCAAGAGTAATTGGTCTGAGTCTGATTTTTTTTGTCATAAATGGAGAAATCATATATAAGTTTTATAACAAAACAATTTTTATTTAATTTTTTCCCTATAATTAAAAAGTTATATCAAATTGAAAATACATTTTTAAACCTAGTCATAATGTTTATTTCCCATCATCATTACAGACAGCCTATACGAGTGTTTTAGTTCTTAATCAACTTATTCCTGTTATCATAGGTGTATTGATACAATTATTGAAAATGTCAAATCTAATTAGTTATCGTGTCTGTTTCGTACCATTTTGTATGAATACTACAAAAACAACTCCCGAAAAACTGTTTTTAAATGTGCCACAAGATGTTAAATGTCGAAATCAATGGTTTCAAGCAGCAAGACGTATTAATCCTAAAACATCAAATTTTTACAACCCCCTGTCATCAAATATATACGAAAGATTATTATTTATAACATTAAATCAATTTTTTTATGTTTGAGTATTTATTATCTGTTGATGCTACATAATCGAGACATTGAGTGTCTTGTACTTGTCTTAGTTTTTCATTAATAATTAAAGTAACTGTATAAGCTTTACTTAGAACTTTATGTTCTGGACATACACGTCCATTCACGGTGCAAATAGAATTTTGGCGGTTAAATTGAACTATGAATCTATAGCCTTGTTACCGTAATTTTGCGTGACAGTTTACAAATAATTTAATTAGATTTAATAGAAACATTTTGTTTCTTATTTATATTTACATTATTACTTATTATTATATAAAAATATCCACACCAGGTATATTATCAGAATTGGCCTTTATGAACCCTTTGTCACACATTACTAAATAAAATTAGTAACCAACATTTTTTTTGCATTAAACTTCAACAATTTTAAGAGTATATACACAAGTAGAAGGCGTTGACAGTAATTACCTGAAAACACTTTAACATAATGATGTCACAAACATGACAGCCAATAGTGGCGCTTTCGAAGTCACGTGATTTTATGTAAAAAATTTAATTAAGTTATAATTAATTGCAAAGAGTTTTTTAAAAGATTTTCGCATCGATTATCAATATAGTTTATGATAAAGTTTTAAAATAAAGTAAAAAAAGTCGATAATTATTTTTTATTCAAAAACCCAATTATTCACCAATTCCTCCTCATAATTGATTAGAATCGTCAATTTGTATAATATCGTCTATTTGTATAATACCTGAACGCCTAGTTGATATTACTAGAAAACCATTGTGAAACAACACAAAAATTCGAAATAACAGAATTTACAGAAATGACTATTTTCTGTAAAAATTACAGTATTAGAATAAGCGTGGCTAAAATGTGACTGATATGAAAAAATAGATAATTCACAAACAACTTAATAATTTAAGGGCGTACTACAAAATCCATAAGATGACGGATTGATGGCTTTGTTTCACACGTTTACAGAGCGCAGGCAAGATCACCTCTTCTGACCTAAAAACCGTCAAATTTCAGGCAGTCAAATTTTAGTTTTGCTTTGACAGTTATTTTCATGAGATGGATAATGTTAAAATTAGTGCGAACATTAAGTGTTTTTTTCTGAAAAGCTTATTAGTAATTGACATTCATAGTGAAATAAAGGATGGCCTGAAGGATCCAGTTCATTTATTTTGCACTATTAATAAAGGGGTTCATTAAGGAAAAATATGATAGTACATTTATGGCTTCCCAAACTAAACGAAAACACATCACATGAGATATTAGAGATCGTATTATGAAGAGCACGGGCGTAGCCAGGATTTAGTTTTGGGGGGGTTTAGTTTGAAGTAAATAAAACAACAAAAATATACTTACATGAAATTTAATATCTATATATTCATCGGAAAAATTACGACATATTTATAAAGTTCTTAACTTTAAATGAAATGGTTAAATTAATTTCGTTCCTCTACGCTAAATCTAAAACCATTAAAGAAGAAATCTTCGGCTTTTTCTTTTAAATATATCCACTACTTCATCTGCATGAATTTCTGTTCCATAGTGAATGTTCATGAGAGCCAAACCATTAAGTCTGTTTTCACTTGTAGTGTTTCGTAAATAGTTTTTCAGTCTCCTTAGGCTCGAGAAAGACCTTTCTGGGGTAGCAGTGGATACAGGAATGGTAGCCAAGATTTGTAGTAATGTGTAAATATTAGGATAAAGGTTTTTATCGCACATATTTAGGCATTCCAAACTAGATTTCGGGGTAGGCCAGATACTTGTCATCACTGTTTTCCATACTTCAAGTTCTGCTTTAACCACTGATATGTTGCTTTCGGGAAGCAGTGATGAGTACATGGAAATTGCTTCTTCAATTTCAGAACTGGCAGTAAAATTTGAAGGTAGCACACCAGATAATGCTGATACTACTTTACGATGTTTGGTAAACCTTTCAACCAATTGTTGAATTGTATGATCAAGAAATGGAATGAACAAATTAATTTTGTAATAAGTGCATACATCCAATGCAGGAATGTTCGGTCTATTTAATTGTCTTCCGACGACTCGTGGCATTCGCAGTATACCACCATTTTCTTCCAGTAAAACCTTTGCATCTTCATAGAGATAAAGATATTCGACGTCAGTGTTGTTTCTCAGGAGTTGTAAGACATTAATAACATCATCTACATGTTTGAATGCCGTGATAAGATCAATGTCAATTGTCTGTAATTGTTTTGATAGCGACAATGTATAGCTCATAACTTTTTGAAGAATCATTAAACACATCACAAAATCCGAAGATCGAAGCGTACTTAGCAATTGGGCGGCTTGTTGTGATTAAATTGGAGTTCTTCGAGAGCATTCACAATCGCTGAATAAATTTCCCTGAATCTTATAATAGCTTCATGTTTGTGGACCAACCGTATTTCACACATTGAGAGCAAGCTTTTTTGGTTACCGACGGGTAGTAGCTCTTGAATTTTTTCTTTGAACAAAGCAGTGCGTTGAGCAGAATGTCGAAAGTAGGAACCAACAGACTGCACAATCCCAATGCAATTTCGGACATTTGCTAATGAACATGAATCAGCACATAAGCTTGGGCACCGTGCAAATATCCACTCATAGCTGCAGCCCCATCGTAACCTTGACCAACCACATGAGAACATTCAAGCCCATGCTTTTTCAGAGCTGTAATAATAAGATTTGCGAGACCGGATCCTGAAACATCGACCGTTGGAATGTACTCAAGGAACATCTCTTTAAGTATATGGTGTTTATTATCTGTAAAATCAACATATCGAAGACATAACGAGACTTCGCAAATAATCGCAAATAGTTTGGCTTTCTTTACTTCTTCAATTATTTTATGTTGAATTAATTCACCACAAATGTCAATTATTTCGTTTTGGATCTGAGGGCTTGTGTACAGGGCATTCTTCTGTGAAGTATTCAAATGCTCAGCCAGATCTTTATCTCGAGACTCAGCCGCAAGCCGCAACAGGGCTCTAAAATTACCATCATTCTGTAGTGGTTGTTCAGGTTCTGGTGATTCTGGTGTAATTTGTATGCGCCCCGAACCGATTTTACCTCTCAAGGAGATGCCTTGTTTGCCGCAAAAAAAATTGCTTTTACGATAGGGATTAGTTTCTTTCGATTCTGCGAGGAATCCTGCGAAGACATTACTTTTAGAAAGTTATCTGCCAGTTCTGAATTTCGCTTGTGGTATCCCGATTTCGCATGAGCTTCAAATATTTCTAGGGCATTTTTCCACTTACAAAAAGGTTCGGTTACCAACTGGCCGATCCTTTGATGGCCGCCTTTACTTTCATCAAGCGAACGTCCCTTTACCACGCAAACTCTGCAGCAATGCTCCACTTTTATATTGCGAATATGACAACCAGGGGAATCTCTCCAACCATTTCAATTGAAAGCGCAAATTTCGTTTTGTGGAAATAGGAAACTTATAATCTCTGGGTGAGTTCCATGGCGTTTTTAAAATTTGGACTTTAAAATATTCATCCAAGATTTTTTCTTGATTCGCGAAAAAACCAACATCCAACTTAGCTACAGTTATAAAAGATGAGGTAACAGGCAAGCTGGCCTGTTGCAGACTAGATGTAGATTCGGCAAATAAAGGTATCGAACAGGGCACCAGCGACATAGCATCGATTTCGACATTCGGTATTGTGATTGAGGTCGAGGTCGAGGGCCCGCTTGTCACCACAGTCTTCTTACCAGCATGCAAGGTAGCTGAAGCTTTGATAGCTAAATCCAAATTTGTTTCTTTATTAAAAACCCCTTGACTACAACACTCTTTCCAGTAGTCCATACCTTTAAGTTTATCACCCTTCCTTTTTTTCCCCTCCATCTTTCGACAGTAATAATGATTCACGTATCTATCCTTAACAAAGTCACCGAATAACACTGCACTAAAATTACTCACTTACACGGTACACTTAATTCTCTTCACTATTCGTTCACCACTTTTCACTTATATTCGCTTCGAGTTCGCATGGAACAATACTGCCGTAAGCGCGGTGTCGCGCTGCTTATATAGCAGCCTAGTAGTAGCCGTCCAGAAACTACCACAAACTTCCACAAAGCTCCGCTCATTCCGACCGAGGGGCGTGGCGAATAATCGAGAAACAACGCAAAGTTTCCATACGATACAAAATAGTTCGACTACTCGACAAGAGATGGCGTTACTGTGCGCAACGTCCACTAGTTCGGATATATATTCAATTCAAATGTAATAATTTAACTCTCTTCACTCCTCGTATTTTTTCGGTATAATATTAGGTAATATTTGGCTTATTTCGGGGGGGGGGGGGGTTGAATCCCCAAAAACCCCCCTTGGCTACGCCCGTGATGAAGAGTAACAAAACTACTTACTTCTTGCAGTCTGTCCTAAGATTGAAATAGAGGAACACGATATTTTAGACCTATAAACACTGATACGGTTAGTATTCCCTTATGGCTGCAAAACGCGAATCCTCACAAAGAAAATAGAAGAAATGCTTGTATTATTTGAAAAAAAGAATATTAGAAGAATGTTTGGTGTTGTGAATGGCAATGAAAATTGGAGAAACAGATATAACTTCGAACTCAAGCAATTAGGCACAAATGTGGATATTGTAGACTATGTAAGAGTTCAGCGAGTCAGATGAACGGAAGCGACCCTGAAGAACTATTGTACATCAAAAACTGGCACGGGACTGCTGAAGAGTGGTTGGGATGGAAGTGAAGGTTGAAGGAGGTCAACGCTCACGGATAGGTTGTAGCACCACAGCTAGAAGAATAAGAATTGTAACTAGATTTGTTTGGTATTTAAAAGATATTCGTCTTGTGAATTATTTTTCAAAAGGCCAACCTATAAGAGGCACAAAAATAATCAAAAGCTTCCTGGTTTAGCTAAAAATAAATAATTCTCCACCAGGGGAAATTATTGACACACCCGAATATTATTGCAATGGCACAAAACTGTTCGAATTTGGCTTCGATTTTCTATCAGACCCCTAATTTGCTCAATTTAGCATTGTCTGCTACAACCACCTGCTTCTACACAAAAATAACTAGCAGGTTATACATTTTCAACAGATGCGACTTGCCTATTTTGAAGAATTCTAACTTTGATGTTCTGAATCTAATTAAGGCATATATCCTTGTATTATCACCGACCGAAGTGTATCGATGTACCTGGGAATTATGTTGAAAAGTAAACATAATTTTAAAGTTGTTTATAATTTTTATTCCACGGACATTCTGGCAATATCATTAATCCTCCTGCAAATAATGTCCCTTTCCTAAGAATGGTAATTTTTTTCCAGGGATATGGTATATATAAAATTATATTTAATATGATATTGCATTTTTTATCAATTTAAAATTGTTAATTTCGGGGTATTAACCCCCATCAAATAATAACAAAAATTATTCAGTAACTCCGATGATTAGTTAACTTATTCTTCTTCTTAACATTACTTACGTTGTAAATTTAACTGAGGTAGCCGATACTTGAATAAGCAAATATTAATATCACAAGTCCCACTATATTTAAAATTCTATGTATAACAATTATTTCGACACAGTGCCTTTTTCAAATACGAACTATGTTTAAATAACTACAGTTTTTTAAAATCTTTATTCACTTAATGGTGTTTCGGTTAATAATATCGATTTTTTCGCAAAATTTGAACATTTATTTCTGAAACAAATGTATGTTTACCTTCCAAAATGCCATAGACGTCACAAGTCTATTATCTACATTATTAACCGAAATACCTATTACATTGTATCCGCAATCATTTCAATTTTTTAATACATCAACACAAACTGTAAAAAAAGTCACCACTTAGACCTGAATATGTCCCACCTTTTCATAATTTATTTATATTTATATCTTTGTATTTATAAACCTGAACAATACAAAGGAAAATCCACTTTCAATAGCGATATAATTGAACAATAGAAGTCTCAACTTACATTTTTGTGTATAGGGATAAGGTATATAGCCCTTTTGTCGAGGAATTCCTTACTACAAAGCAGCCTTCTTTATCTTCTTGCTTCAATAGAGACTCTGATCTTTGCCTGGACATGTCGTTAACATACCAACTAAAATAAAAACATTATTAACTCGTATTTTTGAGATGGATGATGGATGCATGGTACCATAGAATATATTCTTAAATTTAATCACATATTTTGTGTTAGAATGTGTATTACAATAGTCTAGTACTAATTTATGGTATGTTCTGCATTACAAATATTAATACAATCTATAAAACAGAGTATATGCAAGATGTTTAATATTTAATGAATATGTTTAAATCTATTAAGGCGGATTTCTACTTTGTTGGGTTCAAAAAATCGATATCATTATTTTTACAAATTTCCAATGTACATATTCTTAGCTATATGTAATTAAAATTTCAAGTTGAAATGTTTGATATTAATGAAGGTATAGCCTACTTAAGATCAAGTGAATAGCGCGCAACGTAAGGAGAGTTGCCGTTTACTTGCTCGCCACGGGAGGTATTGTCCTGGCATTTAACCAAGTTTGAACTTACTTGAAATGTCATGTTGGAAGTTCATTATTACCAATATCGTTAACAGTGAAGGATATACTTTTAAAAATTATTTCTTATTATTTAAATATATATTTTTCAATTAAAATGTTTGTCTCAAGAAAACAAAGCTCACCTAGCAAACAACGCTCTGGACACAAATCACGAAAACGACAATTTCATCGTAACCGTTTCACTAACGAGACAGACGTTTTTAACAAGAGTACATCAAGGGAAAAATTAAAGTGTCGAAAAGATTTAAAGGTAACGGTAGATAGCATGCACGGGTATCGTATTATTCATTTTTTGGCGGTGTTTAATGCGATATCTACGTTCATGAAATGCAAAGTTTGTGACGGTGAAGTAAAGTTTAATACAAAAGGTGAACAAGGCTTAGGTTTTAAACTTGTTGTGTCGTGAGCATGTGGACCAAGTGAAATTAATTCCTGCCCAAAAATAAATAATAAAGCTTTCGAAATTAATCGAAGGCTTGTATTCACTATGAGGATTCTCAGTATTGGTCTCCAAGGTATAAATATCTTCTGCGGCCTTATGGACATTGGTCAAGGACTAATAAACTAATGTTTATTATTCATGTCTTCATTAAATTTGGATTACTGTTAAACCCGTTTTTGATATTATTATAAGCAAGGCAGCTACAGAAGAATTTGCGGAGATTTTCTTCGTTGTTTGGAGTTTCGACTCTCATCGGGAAAAATTCAAATAAACTTCCAGATATAATAGTGAAGTCCAACTTTTGTAAAGCCTGCAATATGTAGAAAAGTAAGAATATTACCGAAGAATAATTTGATGCGTGGTATGTAGAGCATGAAGAAAACTGTAATGCGAACCATTCTGGGAGTATGGTAAAATGGAAGTCGAACGTGTCATTGGTATGTTTAAAAGATCCAAAGAGTTACATAAATACGCAATAGATACGCTATTTATATTGACAACATTATTATTATATTGACGCTATTTATATTGACATAAACACTCAAATCACTTTTAAAATGTAAACCATATGGTGATGAGTTTATTGTTTGAAAAAAGCAGTGTGTCGGTCATGTTTGCGAATCTGTCGAAGTAACGAACGATGCGATATAAGCTACCTTCTTCCACAAATATTCCACTGATGAGGGTCCACTATACAAAAAATATTTCATCGATCCCCGTTATTGGTGCAAATGGCAAAAAGCAGAGGCAAATAACACGCTCTGTGAATACAAACATCCAGATCCACTCACGCAAAAAGTTCAAGACGTTATTAAATGAGGATCTCAGATCTTAGATCTCTCAGATCGGAGAGAATTTTCGAATTGAATTTATTAGGAAGATGTTTGGGTGGTCGCACGTAAAATAATAATGAGAGTTTCAATGTTCTCCTTTGGAGCTTTGCATCCAAACACATCTATTTTCTGGCAAAGTAATACAAATTCCCGCATATTTGGCAGCATGCATTTTTAATAAAGGTTTTACTCATCTTCTTCAAATAATGGATGCTATGGGAATAATTATTGGTATAAATGCAAAAGTTTTGACAGATAACCGCGACGAGAAGAGAATAAAAAATGCCGAGCTAAAATCAACTGCAGCATCTAAAGATGTTAAATTGGCCCGTGGGATGGAGCAATCAGGTAAAAATGAAGCCTTCGAAGAGGAAGAATTAAATATAAGTATAAAAAGAAATAAAAAAGGAATGAAAGCTTTAAAGGCGTTTTTCTCAAAAACATCTTTTCCAACTTTCCGGAAGTTCCCATTTAACTTGTGAAGAATGGAATTGGCCAAACTTAGTCTCAAAATACGCGGAAAGGTTTATTCTAAAGTATCAATAAAACGACCAATAAAAAACATTGAAGAGTTTTTTCAAAAAAAAAATTATTAACTACTATTAACTAAATTAACTAATTTTTTTTGACAGATTTTAAATTAAATCTTAAAAAAAAATCTTTTTATATGATAATAGTTTATACACTGCCTTAACATCTACAAATTGATAAAAGAAAATTTCGTGTCAGATAATTGGTTTTCTGCCAAAAAATTCCAAGAGCTGCGCACCCCTACCAGGCCTCCGAGTATTATCCCTTATTCTTTCATCCCCGCTATGGGTAAATTTTGGGCTTTTGTATTTTTTTTTTTCATTAATACGAATATATAACGTATACAATCTAATTATTTTTGCTTTAATACTTTTTTTTTAATTAATTGGCCTTTAAAAAATATGTTTTTGGGCCCAACAAAGTAGAAATTCCCCTTAAGTGTAAAAGTTTTTACGAAAATTTATTACACAAAATGGCTACTGAAAAACATCTAAGGTCGAAGTATAAGTTATCCTTCAACAAAGAGAAATTGATGCAATATAAAATATAAATGTGCACTCATTAATTTTGCTGTAGAGGTTCAAAAAAGCAATATATACAAGGGAAATAACTTTCGTAAATTTAACCAACGATTCTTGTTCTTGATGTATCCAAAATGCAACCATTTCCACCGAACTTTAATTTATATTATAGCATACCTTTTTCCTACCAATTGGCAATGTCACCTATTGTTAGAAAAATTAAGTTTTTTGTCTCACTGATACATTGATTTTGTCTCATAAGTATTATTTGTAAATATTTGTATAGCCATACCATACATTTATTCCATACGTTTCAGCATGAATTTGGTTTGTTCTTACAACAAAAAAGGAAAACTTACACATTAATGTCGTTTAATGTCAAAGTTTAAATTACTAGCACTAATTTTTTACACCATAACACGTTTTAAACGATACACGTCACACTAAGAAACACATTATTAATTTTTTTATTAAATTAAATGTTCAAACCGTTCACGTCCGTTTTAACAAAATGTTCACGTCCGTTTTAACACGTTGAAAAAGTCCTG